>KZ111241.1:1362589-1567828 GCA_002120335.1 Hypoxylon sp. EC38
CTCCTGCCCAACTGACGTATCGTGTTCCTCCTCCTCATCCTTCTCCTGTGCGTCTAATTCATCCTCCGAGTCCTTAACGTCGGGTTGGATGTCCTGCTTCAACACCCTACGCTTCGTCTGCTGCTTCGACGGCGGTCGACCGGCTTTCCTTGCTATGGGCTTCGGCGCGTCGCCTTTTGTGCTTTTTACGACCAGTGCCTCTACACTTGGGGAAGAAGCTTTGTCGGGTACACTAGCACGTACACGGCCGCTCCTCAATTGTCGTTCTGGTTCATCGGGGTGCGATCTCGTGGCGCGACGGGGCGGTTGCGGCGGCTCATCGTGCAGTCTCTTGCGCTTCTGGGGCGCCATTCTCGATCAGTTGCGGTTCAATTATTCAATTGGGCTTTCTCATATTGATTGAAACTTCGCACCGAAACAATGCAAACTTTGAAGGATTAATTTATTGAACTACGAGGTTCGAAGAGGTAGAGAAGCTTGAGCGTAGGTTGAATGTGATTACGTAATGGAACTGATTGAATTGAAGCTTCAACGAGGTTTGGTAACGAGGTTTGGTACTGTATGGTACGATAAACGTGCACTGTCGCACGTGACACCCATGAGCAGAACCCATCCAGTAAAGTTCCATCAAACCTTATTTCTCTACCGTAGGGGGTAAACTCTAATCTACGTTTGGACCCCACTTTGATATCGGTGCACCTTGCAACTTTTCGTGACTTTCGTGACGAGGTGGTCGTCCACCTTTGTAGTCTAAAGACCTATATGTAAAATTGTATGGAATATCGAATCCCGGTATCTACCTTGTGCCTTGTGAATTCCCAACCCCGAATTAGGTAGGTATCATTGGCAATGGATATCCCGCACTTACAGATTAGTACCCATACCGCACACCGCGGTCCGGGGACTGGCTATACATCCATATGATGCGGAATAATAAATATGTAGCAACGGTGGATTTATCGATATCAGACTACATGTGTTCCGTTTAAAGAATCAGTCAACGGGATATTTCTGTCAACATACGAAGAAACCCCAAGAAAAAAAAAGGACCACGCTTCCCATTCCCAAGCCAATTATTAAGCCGCTTAGTTCAGTTAAAAGTATGAAGTTTTGCCGAAAAAAGAAGTTCTCTTCTCTCTGCCGTTATGTTATCTATTACAATGAGGTGCCCGAAAATGACGTTTGTTTATAAAGCTTGGCCGCGCCATAATGCAGCCTCCTCAACTTCTCTGTCTCTGTCTTTCCCCTCCTCTCCTCCCAGCTGCATCTCTCTCTTTCCCTCTTCGCAAACTACAGCTTTCCCCGATGATGCGAGCAAGCAAAAACCTTCCCTGGCCTCGCTTCACCTCACCTAACCACACCAAACGGATTATAGGCCCGGTAGGGGGGTGGCAAAGCGCCGAAACGAAAAACCTCCCAATTTCAGAAATACACAGGTTTGAAATTTATGTTACATGCCCTCGAAGTCTCCACCGAGGTCGTCTTCGTCCAGATCTCCTTCTTGTATCTCCTTTGCCATCTCGCGCTCCCGCTCGCGGGCCTCTTGCGCGTTCTTAAGCTCCAAGCGGTGCTGGTTCATTGGGAAGCGCATAGCCTGTAGGTAAAATGGGTTAGCTCCGGAACATTGCAAGAGGTGAAGCAAAAAAGTAGAAACATACCTTGACACTCTCATCGTGCAACGCAAGACAAGCTCTAATACGGTCATGGAACGCCTCTCCCGGTTCCCGGGTAGCGTATACATCACCGATCTCCTTGCTCTTCATGAAACCTCGTTCCCGATCTAGTGTCGCCTCAATGACACCATCCCGAATCGCCTTGGCGACAATATATTCGGCACTCTCCTCGCTACCAAGATGTAGGCGGATACAGATGTCGCGCAGTGAAATACGGCTGTAGCTCAAGCTCATCATGCGGATACCCGTCTTGATGACGTTCTGACGTAGGCGCAAGATGAGCGAGTAGGTCCCATCACGACGGAACGTGTCGGCATGGTCAGCAATCGTCGTCTCGAAGTCCTCCAAGTTACCCACTCGCACGGCCTGGACGAGCAGGAAGTACGGGTGAAGAGCCTGCTCCATACTGGGAACGCGGAAGGTAGCGCGCTCCGGAATGTCGCCCATCAGCAGCTCAACAACGAGCAGAAGTTTTGTCGCAGTTTGCGCGAAGCCAAGCGCGCAATTGCTTGCTGGCGCTTTTCTTGTAGCCGCCGTCAAGTGCTCATGTGCCTCAGTGTATCGCAGCTGAATGGCCCGAATGCGGCCGAGGTAGTAGAGGAAGCGTGCGACCTGGTTGTTGGCTGCATTCTCTGGAAATTGGGTGTGAGATACAAGGAGGTCGGCTTGTGAGATGTGGGAGGTTAGGAGATAGCTTCGGAGAAGTAATACGATGACCGAGGCCTGTATGTCAATATCCTTTCGCAACACAGCAGTCCGGAGAGCAGTCAAGAGAGTTGGGCGGATCGCAACAATCGGAGACTGAGGAGATGGGGGCAATGGAGCAAGCTGCTCGCAGAAGAGAGAATAGTAGAAGTAGACCTTGGCAGAAAGCGAATCTAGAGTCCGGCGATTCAGGGAGTGGATGCGCTCTGCAAGATACTTGGAGAACTCTGCGCCTCGCTGGAACTGCTTTGAGTCAAACAAATAGACTTGAACCAGAATACTCAGGAAGATGTCGATCTCAGGAATGACCTCTTTGCTCTCCTTTTTGCTGCCGTTCTTAGCTGGCACCTTCGGTTCGCTGTCGATCTCCATTTCGGCACCAGACTGGCGGCCCAGAGGTATATTTTCCTTTCCAATAGCCACTAGGAGCTGCTTGGCCACGTTGGCAGACGAGCTTGTAGGAGAGAAAGTTTCTGCGATGACCTGGGCGAGGATATCTGGGGTGATGCGTTTCCGAAGGGAAGAAATAGATCTTAGGGCCCTTAACGTAAATCTGGCATCAAATAGAGCTACGGCGCGGTCGAGGAGGGCGAAATTACTCTTGATATCTGTAATAAATACAATACATTAGATTAAGGAATGCACGGGCTCGATTTGGATAAGGCTGTTAGCCATACCTGCGACGGTTTGGGTGATGGGATCAACCTTGACCTCAAGATCCTCGGTATTATCCACGTCCATGGCGATGTCTCCATCAGCATCGGGCGGCGGTGGTTGAGAAGATTGCTTTGTTGTCTTTGAAGGTGGCACGACGACAGTCATATCTTCGCCTTCCTTGACACCCTTCTTGCCCTTGCCCTTGAGCGAAGACTTCTCATCGGTCATGTCGACGTCCTGGTTGTTCCTGATACCATTCTCGACCGGCTCGTTGCCGTTTGAATGAGGTGTTTTCCCCGGCATATCGGTGTTGGGAAAATAGAGATGGAAATGAGAAAAGAGTTAAAATCGTCGACGATTGATGGGAACGGTCGGATGGCTCGACGTCGGGTGATGTGTCGACTTGAGGTCGGGTGGAATGGAGGATTGATGATGATGACGATGCTATGGAGATAAAACCGACAGGTGATTTTCGCGAAGCGCGCTCTTCACGGTTCGGACCCTGCAGAAAGAAACTGGACTGATTTGGAGTCGGTTTGATAGGTACCGGAAAAACACAAACCAGGTGTCTAAATAAAACAAAGGAGAAGAAGAGATTGCGTGTAATATCAGTGCACGCAATAAAAACGTTGGATTGGGTTGAGTCTGTTGAAAACAGTGGTGATTATGAGAGATGGAAAGAGTAGAAGGGGAGGATTGGAGATGGAAAGGTTGATTGATGTCGTTTGTTCAGTCACAAGGCAGAGGACGGGTCAGAGTGATGCAAGTGAAAAACCCCGGGATTGAGGGAACTTGTCGCCTGACTAACTGGTGAGAAGAGCACTAAAAGGCACCTGAAGCTCTACTACTGTTTTTGGTGTTTAGGTGATTGCAGTGGATCTAGACAGAAGCCTAAGCACTGAAGAAGCTCAAAGATGTACTCCGAAGAGAGCCAACTTGAAATGAGCTAAAAAAGGTACAAAAGCTGAGGCCGAAGTGTACAAACTATTTGCTGTTAATTCCTGCGAAATAATAAGTATCAGGGGTACTGTCTTTTTTTCTGGATCTACCTAATGCCGGTACCCACTTTATCAGCAATCGTGGGATCCATCTGAGTGACGTTTGCGAATTGGTGCCTGTCCAGAGCTTCGACCGAACTTGCAACTCAATCTTTCCCCAAACGAGCCAACGTCTTCGCCGCATTTCTAATATGCGTTGCATTACGTACCTATGTAGCCACAAGCTTATGTACCTTTATGTAGCCTCCATATCAGATACATATATGTACTTTATATATTATAACATCATTAAAACGCCCAATAGATTATCCTATTCATAAATTCTTACACATCAATTATCAACATCTTCTACGGTAGGTAACCACGAATTATACCATTCATGTTCTCCATATTCCTTTACTCATCTATGTAGTATAAAAATTCATATAATCTAGCCCTCTTCATACGCCCGAACACGTCGATGTGCCATCCGTGCTTATGCGGCAGCCAACCATTGGTCTGAGTGCACATGTCCACGCTTGACAGGTTTTGGCGTCCCCCACGATCTTCCACTCCGGAGATGCGAATTATAAAAAATAAGCGTTAGATTAGGTACCTAAGCAGCCAAGGTGGTATGTAGTTTTTGACTAGTAGAACCACCTATCCTACACCCATGGAACTATCTACCTAATGTAGTACATGCTGCAAGCAGGAAGAGAGAGCAATGTCGCGCATTACTGCTATTGATTTGTGTAGTTGTTTCCCTTGCTAGGGAGATAGACGCCCTGAAATTTGGCGTTTACTATATGTGTATCTAATTAGGGGAGGTACCTTCCTGGAGTTCTAGTACGACGGAGTTTCTAACATGTTATCTTTCACATGCTTTACATCGACAGAAATAAAAAGAAACAGAAAAAGGGAGTCGGGTGACACCACATAATTCAAGCCTCTTCAAAGAACATAGTACAAGTACGAGGCATAATCAGATGTCACTCCTCATAGTTTACGTATGTAGGCATTTACCAAGTAGAAGAACTATATCATTTTTGTCTGCAAGCCAGCATCGTACACAATTGTGCATCATCGCGGCAACTAGCCTACCTAGGTAGTTACTTACAAGCAGGATTGCTCAAACAACAACTCGGTCTCCCCCCTCATGGTAATCCCTGGGGCTAATTACCAATGAGAATGTATCAGCACGTAAAGAACAAGTATAGAAGTAGTAGAAGCCGCCGAAACGCCGCCGGGATGATTAGGGACAATTCCACCGTTTCCCCTTTCCTCCTTTCCGCATATCGACACCGTGATTCGTATAAGAAAAAGAAAACCCTGAATGAAACCCTGAAAAACTCCTATTGTTCATTGAAGAACATGCATGACTGAATTAATCTGAGGCTGTGGGTGGTTGTTGTTTATAGACTCCGACATCATTAGCATCTCTCTTGCGCTTCTCGTCAGTGTCAGAAGCTGCGTCAGTAGCCATTGAGGGGGCCACTCCAGACTGAGCATTCGCAGGAGTGACTGCTGCGAACTGAGATTGCGTGAAAGCAGTTGCTCCAGACTGGGGTCCCAGAGAAGGAGCCACTGAGAATTGAGCCTGAGTAAATGCAACATCTGCAGGCTTGGCTTGCGTGACGGCAGTATCTCTGTTCTGAGCCTGAGCCTCAATTCGAGCTTGAGCTTCCGCAAAGAGAGAACCTTGGAAAGTATAAGGCTTGGTAGGAGTCGTCTTAGTAGGAGTTGCCTTGGGGGCATCAAACACCATATTTTCGCGCTCCGCATCCACATTTGCGCGACGACCGTCAAGCCTCTGTGCAAGGTCCGACGGTTCCTACTTGTCGTCCTTGCCGGGCATGACCTTGGCGGCCTGTACGGCGTGTACCTTGGAGATCCAGTTGGCCGAGGGCTGAACCTTGCGTACGGTGCGCAGCTCGTCCGACGTGTATCCAGGGATACGAATGTTGTAGACGCGCTCCAGTACGAGCTGGATGTCGCGGATCTCGAGCACCTTGCTGCCCCGTTCCTTCGCGAGGCGGCAGGCTGAGTGCAAGACGCTGTCTACGAAGTTGTCTGCGACGCTGAGGACGGACTATGAGGTGCGCATTAGTATAGTTCAAATATTAGGAATGTCAGAAACTGGAGGACTAGAAAAACTAGAATGCGAAAATACTAGATGAAAGGTGTAGACGGTTATGATGTGAACTTACCTCTTCGACATCCGGGGTTAGGTAGTTGCCATCAGCGCCAGGGGAACCGCCGCCGCAGACCTGACGAACGAATTCATCAAGTTTCTTCTTGGATAGGACGTGTTCGCCATCGGCATCGAACTGAGGGACGGGCATCTTCTGGATAACGGGTTGGCCCATAACACCACCTCCGACAGCGCCTCCGCCTCCCATAGTAGGACGACCGGCGCCGTTACCACCGCCAGTACTAACTGGTTGGGGGGTCTCGGTAGCCTTAGGGGGGAGAGTCTTGTTGATGGGCATCTTAGGATTTAGTGCTGGCGTGTTAGATTGTGGATGCGCGTGTGGATGGCCAGTGTGATTTGCATTGCTGACGAGGCCACTAGATCCAGGTGTTGAAGCAATACCGCCGGATGAGCTGTTCGGCTGACTATTGATGTTTGTCGAAGAATTGGCGCGATTGACCGCAGCTGCGTGAGTGAGTGGTCGAACTTGAGATGCTGCTTGTTGTCCTGCGGACTGGGGAGTCTGAACACGCGCCGAACCTTGGGTTGGTGTTCCTGCAGAAGGCACGTGTGCTGACGAGGCGGCAGCTGCTGCAAGGGCAGTGTTGACCGGAGGTGGATGCGGGATGTTGTTGGTAGGTTCGTTCTTGATCTGAGGTTGAGGAGGAGGTACGGGATGCGATTGCACCTGAGGTTGCTGCGGATGTTGTTGCACACCCACTGAAGGTGTAGCTGGAGTAGCAGGCGTTCCCGGGTGTTGCTGCTGCTGAGGCTGCTGAGGCTGCTGGGGCTGCGACTGAGGCGGCGGTTGAGGTTGACCGGTAGGCACTGGGGGCCGGCTGCCAGTGAGTTGTTGGTTCTTGGCCACATCCATCGCCGCGTTCACAGACGCAGTTGCGGCCTGCATAGGGTGACTTGATGCTGGAGCGTTGACGTTCTGTGACTGCATAGATTGGGGCCGCGCGCCTTGAGCATTTGGTCCTTGGTTTCTTTCCTGAGCAGATTTCAACTGCTGGCGAACGCTCTCAACAAAACGCTGCGCATCACTGTACGCTTTCGAATCTACTGCTTTCTGGTCATTAAGTTTCTTTAGATCATCCGGGGAAAGCTGGCCCTTTTCCTGTCGTTCCTTGATCACAGCTTCAACCTTCTGGCTTCGATTCTTGATGTTCTCCATTTGTATTAGGTACCGGGCATACCTCTGACGCATCTCGTTCAGCCACTTGTTTGCCTGCTCAGTGGGTAACTGGGCTGGTGGTCTCAACAAACCCCACGGTAGCCGGCTCATGTGATCCACAATCTGCTTCGGCATTGCATTAGGTGCTTGAGTACCTGTTGGGGCGACATTCGGGTTTGAAGAACTGGGATTCATGGCGCTGGTGTTCGGCACAGGCCCTTGAGGTCTGCTGGCAACGTTCTGGGCTGTCGCAGCAGCCATGCGGTTCTGAGCTTGCTCGTTCTGGATGGGCTGTTGCTGGGGGTCTGGGTGTCCTACATGTCCCTGGTGTCCTGGCTGTCCTGCTTGTCCCGCCTGACTAGATTGGCCTTGGGACGCCGCATGGCTTCGAGCCTGAAGGGTCTTAATCTTATTGATCACCATTCGGGAGAACTCGGCAACTTTATGTCTTGCTTGCTGATACTCTTGGCTGTCTTGACTATTCTGTTCCATCTTATGATACAGTTGTCGGAGACCTTCCTCGTATTTTTGTTTCTCCTCGGCCGTGAGATAATTAATGGTACGCATCTGCTCCGGTCGCAGGAGTCGCACCTGTTGCTGCCCTTGGGCAAGCTGTGTCGGCGGAGGTTGATTCATTTTCGACGCGTTGATTGATTTCGTTGGTTTAGTAGAAGTAGAAGCGAAAGTAGGAGTGGGAGTGTGTGTGTGTGTGTGTGTGTGTGTGTATCGAGTCGGGTGGGATGAAGTCGTCGATAAAGTTATCTATGTCAGTGGGCGGCGATGACTACTACGGCGAACGCGTAAGGGAAGAAGCAAGAGACGAAATGACAATTAACGATAGAAGACGTTTATGCACGATTTGCTCCAGGCCGCCACAAAGTTTTCTTTGATGACGATTGATTAATCGCCGACAAGGAAGATAGAGAAAGGGTATGTGAAATTGAGAGAGAAGCTCAACTTGAGTTGCTTAAACACGCCGAAGGTTTAACTTTGGTTGAAGTCTTAGCGGCTTGGACATATATGATAAGAGATAAGCATTTGTGGCTTGACCCCGCTTGACGTATGTTTTTCGCCTAAAACATTTGTGGCTACCTAGTAGGTAACCCCAGAGTACCTAGGTACCTACATATATTCTTGTTCAATTCAAATACACCAAACCAGAGAATCGCCATAGGAGATATGTACCTACAGTAAATACTACCTGTAAGATATAGCGATAGGAGGACCGCGATGTGTCTCTTAGAGTGCAATTATCATTTTTATCGCATAGGCATATCATGTTGAATATTTTCTTGGCTACAGCTTCAGTCCATTCCGTCGTATTGCTTACCTGCACTAAAAGCAGATTCCGATTCGCATCACCTTAGTTTGTTTTAGGATTGGATGATAGAAAGGCTCAGAGGAAAAATCTATCCTTAAGATGATAGTTAATCGTCCTGTCATAACAGCATTCAATGGTCAACAAGTGGTTTACGATGCTAGCTTGTGTGACTACTTTTCTGAACCCCTATTCCGCTCTTATAAGATCGCGAACTATCGAATTCTCAGTCAACCCCCCTAAAACGTACGGATAATAAAGCAGTTAGATATCAGGCACAGGACTAGGCATGTTAGATAACTTGGATCCTTTCAGAATATCTCGAGTTCTATTGCTATCTACCTAGAAGTAATAAATTAACTCTAGGCAGTGCAGAACCAGATACCTCAAAGATGAAACCAACCCATCTATCAACTCGCCAGTAATCCCTATGCCCAAAGTCTATATGCCATGAACAAACTAAGAAGAAAAGTGTGGACTCGTTCTCGCTACGAGCAGCCACTTCTATGCAAACGTCATCAAGTATCGTCATGATCATCATCGTCGCATCATCCAACGTTATCGGCGTCATGGTCGTCATATGCAATCGCAACCATCCCACATCCGCTGAGTCCAAGTCTAAGAGGTATCTAAAATGAGATGAAAACAGATACCGTGAAAACCCTCGTTCGGTATCAGACAAGTTGAGCCATCCCTATGTGCTCTCCCAGGCCATGTAGCCAATGTTCTATGCAAGCAATTCCAATACATACTGCTGCGATGCAAACGTGTCCTATCCCCTATATGCTTTGTGATCTTCCAATGATTCAATCACAATTAATTATTTTTCCCCAATGCATCATAAACCCATCGCGATGGCTTACTCCCATGTAGACTGGTGGGAGATGTCAATACCTGAGTGTTGACCTGGCCATATTCGTGAAGTGTCATCTAATCGTAATTTGCATGCCGTAAATGGATTGGCACTGCTCTAGCGCCTTTTCCGCGAAGCCGTTGCCAGGCTTGTCGCTGTCGAGTTCTCTATAACGTATATGGTTGATCTCATTCGGAGTCAACGTCCATCAAAGTCCAATACGGCAACTCTTTCGCGAAGAGTTCCGCTTCGTCTAAAATAATTTCGTCGTCGCTGTTGGGCTCCTTGAGCTCCTCAATCCTCTCTGGAAGCGGACCCGTGAATTGAATGCTAGTTCTGTCACCCACTTTGCGTCGGGTTCGACGAGTAGAACCTGCCTCGCTCCCTTCATATACATACGGCAGAACATCCTCTCTGTCGGAGTCGCTGCCTCGCTCGCTTACTGTTCGCTTGCTGAGACTTCCGGATTTCATTCTTCTAAGACGGCGTTCCTCGCGCCGTTTTTGTAGCTGACGAGTGAATTCTTCGTCGTCATGGTCAATGTCTACATCTGAGTCTTCGAAAGTGGTGTTCAAATTCTCAATGCCTGTCATAACAGCGGGGTCCATGTCCGGCGGAGGTCGGGATCTTGACCGACTCCGATCCGAATGAGCATCCTCGAAGGCATATGGTCGAATGACATTTAAGTGATCGTCATCACTGTTGATTGAACAATTATCACTTAATTCTTCAATGGAAAAAGCGGTAGCTGATTGTTCGACTTGGATTGCAGTGACTTGCTCCACGTGTTGGTGGCGCAGTTTTGGGATATCTGAGAGTGGCGACTGCGGGGGACTTGCAGATGAATCAGATTCTCCATCGGAAGAATTGGAAGAACGAGGCGAGATTTCCTCGGGTCGAGGCCCACGGCTGTAACTGAATTTGGTTCCACCCAGCGGTCGGATGTTGGGTGGGTGGATTTGTTGGCTGTAAGCTTTTGCCTTTGCTTTCGATTTCGATTTTGATTTTGAATGCCGCGATGAGCGACCATTCAGTCCGTTTAGCGCTGCTTTGCGACTAATCTTAGGAGATCCTGTAGTAGGCGTCTCTGGTGGTGAAGTTGGCACCGCCGCTGCAACGTGAGCGGTGTCCAGAGAGGGGGTGTGCGGCCGCATCATGTCGGCTTCGTATGGGAAAATTCTCCCTCCCGAGAATTACGTCTTCCCTTGTCTTGCGTGATCTTATCGATTCAATTGACCTTTTAATATCCAACAATGTGGGGTAGAATTCGCGGGGGAGATAAAGAACGAACGAGGGACTTTTAAGGCGTCAGCACCCAGAGCAAAAACCTCCAACGCGGAGAAGTAATTGGACTCCGATAACTTGTCATGTTAATCTCCTGGGGAATTCTGGTAGGTCAGGGGGGAGCAGACACCGCTACAATTCCTCCACAAAGGCGATAGGATTCGAACCGTCTCGCGGAGGTAGAATGCGACTTTATGCTGTGACTCTAATATCAAGCAGACGTGGCAAGACTCGGTGTTAAATCGCAGTCTCAAAAAAAAAGTCCTTGTCAGCAAGGGAAGATAGTCGTGATAATACGACGAGTAATGCACCACCGCGCCCGCGAAAAAAGAAAGGAGTAAATAATTATCCCCTGACAGAATTGCTTGAAATATCTGTGTAGCGGTAAAAACCCTCAAGACCCTCAAGACTTGTGGATCTCCAAAGTGGCCTGGGTCGGAGGGCTCAGAAACCCAGGCAAAAGAATTTGCAAGTAAAACTTCAAGTTGGGATTTTATTCCAGATGAGGAGAAATATGAATAGCTTTGTACTGCTGTTGCCCGGGCTTACTGCGTATGAGAGAAAAATCTCATATGTGTAGAAGCCGAAAGGGAATGTGTGTATTGGGGGCGGGAGCACCAACAGTCTTATAGTGTCAGGCGAATATAGAGGTTTTGTTATCCATGTAATAATACGGTTGTGAACATAAGGGTATACCTGAGCAGGCTAAGGTTGCGGACTCCCGGGCAGGGCAGAGAGCAAAGAAACGGGTCTAGCTTCTCAGCAACTAGCCTATAGCAGAGGATCTCGCAGAGATTGCGGCTTGGGCACCAATGCTCCCAGGACTCCCTGGCTACTTTTCATGGAAGGCATAGCGTGTCCAGAGAAAAAGCGACATGTTGCCAGTGGGCGGCATGAGGCATATAATAATACTTATGTAGTGAAAGAAATCGATAACTCTAGGAAATGGCAGCAAACCGATGTTGTGACAGGATATCAGTCAGAATTTGGTCTAGGTTACTGACTTGTTCAGCCGGTCCTGTTAGACCCTAGACGCTGACCGAAAAAAGGATTCGCTCTCGCAAGATAGCTAGTTAATACTGGTTAATGGTTGATTAGCATAATAAATAGGCCTCTCATAACCCAAGCATATCAGGACTTTGAGTAAAGGGGTCCACGGAAGGTTGTACGAGGGAAGAGACAAGGGGTCAGGTAGCAGCACTCTGCTGTCACTTATGCCCAATGATTTCAACGAAGGACTCCTGTGGGTAGGAAAAAAGAGGACAGACGCAGACGTAGTGGAGATGGGAAAAAATCACTGCTTGGCTGTTGATGAGGTCAGGGATACCCCGAGTCTGCAGATTCTGCAAGTAATATAATGCCAATGGTGTCGTAACCCTCTATTAGTGCCCCCCGTTTCTACGAACAATGCGTTATACTGCTGTCAGGTGGCGAGCTGACGCTGCGGTGAGTTGGAACGAAAGAAGAGAATACATTCTTCTTGTGATACATGAATTGTTGCATTTCTTTCATTCGAGAACGCTTCATATTCGTCGACAGTGTCTACTCAAAGACCTGCCTACCTAGGTACTTGGGTAAGAAATAGATGAAGCTCGGCGAGATTTGACGGATCTGCATTATAAAACTAATTCATCCGAGATCAAGCAATTGGGAAAGCTTGAATGCAGTGTCGATGTCATAAACAAGGGACTTATTTTAAGTACCTACCTAAGCTTAGGCTCCTCTAAGACACCGGTGACGCAGGATGGATAAAGCCGTCCACCCGGTCCTGAAACTTGAACAAATTCGGCGTCGATGAAGATTAGGGAATTGGAAAACAATGCTTTCCAATGGTTCGATACGATAGTGCTGATACTTGTCGATAAGCTGAGCCACATAGTGGGGTAAGTTATGGCTTAGTGATTTCAAGGAGGGGCAGAGGGGTCAACTTCAGTTACATACATGTAGGTACCTCCATTATTGTCAACAACAACATTTGAGCGTCGCGATTATTGAATTAAGAGACACCAACATCGCGTAGTTTAGTTGATAGGTCTCTCAAACAACGTCGCCAATTTATCAGTAACCTTCAGCTATCGGTAATTTATGAGGAAATATTTCTAAAGAGTCTACTGTGAGCAATACCTAGGTACTCATCGTGACAATCCCGACATTCTTGGTACAAACGCGTTACATCATGTCACTCCTCTCGGCGCATTTCGAGCAGATAGCTATATCCTGTCAAGGAATTGATAGTCTCCCGTACGTACTCATAACCTCAAACGTCCCATCTATCTTTCGACCATAGTGCTGTAGGCTAAACTATACCTATACAGCTTCCCGCCTCCTAAAATCTTTACCAATGCTCTTCTCGCCAATGACGATATCACCTCCCTAATCCGCGATACCGAAGCACACGAACGAGCGCTCTTCTCCGTCCCGCCTCCTCCGCCCTCTTCCGTAATCCAGAATCCGGATCCACCAGCTCAGTCCTCGCGCCGACAGACCGTGTTTAACGTTGCGTCCGGCGAGGTCACCACTTCCGGCACCAACACAGGGCGTAATGCAAGCGCACCACGGCGACATACAGCAGTGGCTGCGGTACTAGGCGGTGATCTACACGACCAGATCCGCCGGAGCGAGCGGCGCGGCGGCAAGGAGGATATTGATGTTGAGATTCTACTCAAGGGCGCCGAGAAGCTATGCGGCGTTTACCCCTTACCGGGTGCGTTGGAGCGAATAGCGGTGCAACGATCAAAGTATGCACATAATAAAAACACGCTAGCGTACTACGAAGCCAAAGTGGCTGAACAAGCCGAGGCTTTAGGGAAGATGAACAAGGATCATTGGATGGATGAGGATGAAGAGGAAGAAGGCGACGAGGGTGTACAAGAACAGGTGTTCACAGAGGAAGATCTAATAAGAGAGGGAGAGCAAATCCGGGAACTTGAAAAGAAGAAAAGGGAGTTACAGGAGAGGTTGAAGGCGCTAGAGAAAGACGTCGACGGACTACTAAACATGTAATGCATAATGCATGATGCATAAACCCTATAGACTATGATACCCCCTAACGACCAGTGTTTAACGCCAATAGCCGAACCAAGATGATCAAATCAGACCGACGGATGCTCCACTACCTCATTTCCCTTCCTTAGCTTTTGCGAACGCCTCTAGGAAAGCCTGGCTATCCTGCGCTCCATCAACCTCATACTTGCCCTGTATCGTAAAGTGCGGTACACCATGTATGTCCTTCGCATACGCCTCCTGGACTTCCTCGTCAACTTCCTTGCCGCCCTTACCCGTCTCGAGCCAGTCCTTCACTTCAGCCTTATCCAAGCCAGCTTTCTCAGCTGCAGCAATCAAAGTGTCATGCGAGGTAATATCGCCATCTCCCTCAAAATAGCTCTTGAATAACTCCAAGACAACGCGGTTCTCGACGTCATTGCCCTTTGTCTTGCCGAGCTGGATTAGCCGGTGCGAATCGCGCGTGTTGCCAATCTTGCCGTTAAAGCCGAAGTCGATGCCCTCCTCGCGGCCCATCAGCGTTAGCCGCTGCTTCAGGGCAGCGAGTCGCTCCGGGCCGAAACGTTGCACCATGCGCTCCGTTACTGGGACGCCGACTTTGGGCGACGTCGGGTCTAGGTAGAACGGGGCCCAAGTGACAGTAAAACTGTCGTCTTTACCACCCGGATACACTTTGCGGTATAGTTCGATAGCTTTATCTAGCCGCTTCTTGCCTATGTAGCACTAAATGTTCGGCCATGTTAGTCTTGAGCCATGGTGGGAACTACCTAATTCAGGAGAAAACTTGCCCATGGACAGACTGTGTCTGATACTATCTTGATATGGATATTGGTCATTTTGTACTAGTCGAACCCCTGTTCTAACAAATAGACGTCTAGGTCGAATAGAGATTCCGGTATCGTGTAACGGCTTAATGCGGGATAATCTCGTGACACCGTTAGTAGGGATTTACGAAATATATATTTCAAGTCGGACTACGGATCGCATTGGGGAACAGAGAACTAATAATACCGGACACTTCTTGGTGGCTGACAAATACATCACGAAGCCCGATCCGGCATCGTCTTTACTCTGCGCGCTGCGAGGCGCCGACGGATTGGGGGAGCCAAGGGAATGTAACATGCGTTCTATTTAGCGATGACGACATGCCTAGTTAGACAATAAGCAAAGTTTGAATCTACTAGCGTGTCCCAATCCCTTGGTTTGAGACCTGCACCCTATTATTGGTCCTAGGATTTCAGGGGTAGTAGGTATGTTAAATCCCCTAATGAATGAACATATTTAGACTACAATCTATGAATTAATTACATGTACCTATTCTATGTATATCAGTCTAGGTAAGGAGCCGCCTCAGCCTCTTCATTAATTCCTTTTCCTGATACCTACATGTAATTATGAAGGATGAAATCACTAGGTAAGCTCTTATTACATTCGGACCTCGGTGTGCTAGTAGCTCCGAGTCATCTGAGCGGGAGGGGTTTGCATGAATCTCATCGGTCCTTCACAGCTCTCAGGATTCTCGACAATAATCAACGCTTGAAAGGATTACTTTTCAAGCAATATCCATTGCTATTGAGTACTGATAATCAGAAACGGACCATCACTAATAGCCATATATCTCGGGGCCCCTATTTAGATAGATCCAGTGGTTATGTTTTGCTTCGCTTCAACCAACTTCATCATCAAACAATGCAATATTCCATAGTCTTGTTGTCATTTGTTGTTGCTAATCAATTAGCAAGATAGCTCCGCTGTGACACAAATGAGGGGCGATAGCCAATGTGGAGGGGACAGCCACTTGCATAGGAGCAAATACTGCGGCTGCTGATGCATCGGCGGAAGACAACAAACTCTACAAGATAAAATCTGTCTCAACGAAGGGCTATGACATGATTGCCGTCACTAACATCCCTAAAGGTACCCGAGTCCTTTTAGAGGCGCCGTTCTTCATATTTGAAAATGGGCCCGATATTCAGGCCATTGAGCATACCATCATTGAACAAATCAGACTCCTGCATGGAGAGTAACAGCGTGCCTGTTTCGCTCTGCACAATGCCCACGTCGGACGACTTAGCCCTCGTCTTGGCATGTAGTGGTTTTCTAGCCTCTATATACGATGAAGACTCGGTCGGCTCCTCTACTAGTCACTTCACCATCATAATGGCTAGGCTGCCCTCTCCCCCAGTGATCACACTGGTCATAATATTCTCATCCTGGGTATTCTGGGCATTGTTCCTGCAGGCGTGGTTGATACGAGACGCCTCAAGGAAAAGTCCTTGCCGAAAAGCTCCAAAACCAAGAGGCAAGAAGTTTGTTTCAGCATGAGAAAGATTCATCTCCCGAGTCAGACAGTCAGTGATTCGAGGACCGGCTTTGGATGAAGGACGAGTGGCCTAGTGCACACACACCCAATGCCGATGAACTTTCAGGAACTTTGAAACTAAATATATTGGCTAGTATCTTGGAGACTTTAATGGTGGCGGAAAACGACTAGGAGGATTCGAGAAAGCTCGGTTCGCAGGTAAGTACTACAGCGATTCATAAGGCGATATTACATGTCTACCTATGTAGTGAAACTATGTGAGCAAGGAGAGTCCATATACTAACCTTAACGGTGTCTTACGAATCCTCTACGCCCAAGATATTACCTTGGAAATGGAAAAACTGATATGGTAGCTAACATAGAGCTTCGCACAACTATTACGGCTGAGACACTGCATTCGGATGAGGCAAGATGGGAAAAATAGATCCAAAGGACATGTTTACGAGAATTCTTGTAGAATGCTAGGGTGGGTAAAAGGAAGACCGAATCCCTTCTCGTACAGTTTCATTCTGAATACCCTGCTCAACGGAAGCAAGCCAACTTGATCCACGCGTCCCCAAGAGGAAAGTCAGGGGAAAGGGAAAGAAAAAAAGCAAAAGGGTAGTTCCACAACAGACACTTGATACTGTAATGATCGGACCCAGGCTCGAACTGGGGACCTTCAGTGTGTTAGACTGACGTGATAACCAACTACACCATCCGACCAGATGGTCAAGTAACTGTGTGGAACTGACTTGTTATGATGAGGGTCGGCTTGAAATTGTTGTATATAAAATTTTCCTAGTAGTGGGGAGCGGGATATTTCGTATGCCTCGCCGGAGCAAATGGCAAGCTAGCTATACGGAACTGAGGCGGGTCTAGCCCTATAGCTGTGGCCCACTCCTAACGCCAGCGACGTTAGCTGCGTAACGTTCAATTCAGGGGTCTTCCAGTATCTTTGATGTAATTGAAAGTGCGGCTTAGCTGATACGTGGGCATATAAGTGTAAAAGTCTTATGTCTAGAGTTACTATAGAAAGAGTAGTCATATTGCTTCTCAAGTCATTGTCGGTCTTACGTCATAATCTTTACATTAGGTACCTCCTACTATAGTGCTGCAGCTGTCACAGGGCTTTGGCATCGGGCTATGTCTATCTTGGCGTAATATGGCCAAGGTCGCCGCTGCATATCACCTTTCCTGCTACTGAACGAGATATCAACGTTTGAGAGAGGGCGGCGCGTGGGTGGCTTACATATGTCGATCTCCCTCAGCCACTAATAAGATGGCTACCACCTTCGCCCTCCGTACTACTAAGCTATACGCGCAATGCGATTCATCATGACGACGATGACTTGAAGTTCTATCTAACATAAATTTCGGCAACTAGTACATAATGTCTTAACTGGGCCGTTCTAGACTACCTCGATATAGGTAGCAAACAGATGTCCACTGCCACCGTAACTATGTATCATACCTATTATCTAGATTGCCAGCGTCACACCTTCAGAGCGGACGACCTCGCGATCCGACCCATCGCGCCCTCCGACGCGGCCACCGATCCCCCACCAGCATCCACACCGGTCCTCTACGCCGACGCCCACCGAGGGAGCCTCAGTCTCCGGCGCCAACCTACCGATGGCGAAGTAGCAACAGCCAAATATCCGACAAGCAGTGCCAACATTGAAATTAAAGCTGGCGGCAATCACGTCAAGCTTGCGCATTCCTTCGTGCAAGTCGATACCGACGGGCGCTCCCGCGGAAACGAAAAGCCGGAACGGAGTTTCTGGCGCCGCCGTATCACGGACGGGTCTAGGGGATGCTACGTCGGCACGCTGCCGGAAGGTATGAGGTTGAGATGGGAGCCTGCCGGGCCAAAGGAGGATCCGGACACCGTTAAGAAACCGGTGATGCGCGCGGAGAAGATGTTGCCTAAGCTGCGGTGTATGCTAGTCGATGGGCGGGGAATGAGCATGGAGGTGCTTGGGGAGATGATGATGAGTAATGATGTGGTGAGGTTGGCCCGGGGTGGGGAACTTGCTGGAGAGAGAGGAATGCTTGGAATATATGTGCTGTTGGGATTCATTAGCTTGTATGAGAGGGCCAGAGCTAGGGATAAGAGGAAGGCGGAGCTTAGTATTGAGGTAAGAATCCCGATTTCGTTATATTTCCTCTTCGGCGTGTTCTACTCCTAAGACGTGCCTGAAGTCACACGCCTTATATTTTATCCTGAGTTCGTTCTTCGACCTGTTACTCGGACGACACTAATATATCTACCATCGCTAACACTTGAATGCGGACAGTTCACATTTGACGGCGATTCAGGCGGAGGGGACGGAGGAGATGGCGGAGACGGCGGTGGTGGAGATGGGGGAGGAGGGTGAGGAAATTGAGACTGAGCTTGTCGGTCTGGCTAATATGCCACTCATATATTACTATTATAATTAAGGTATTTCTGTTATTAAATCAACGTCGCTTCAAGTAATCCAACATTTCCTCTCATATCCAATTAAAATAACTCATTACCAAGTTTTTAGTATCCTTTCTGCGCCCTTCTCTGCTGCGACCATCACTCCAAACTGCGGATTTACAGTTAAGGGCGAGATAATAGAAGCATCAACGACATGAATATTAAGAGTACCAATAACTTTCGTGTCAATGTCCACGCACTTCCCTATCCTGCAAGAGCTAGACCAGTGTTGAACGGAACCCACAGCGTAGTCAGAGTATGTGGTAATGTAAGTCTCAATCTCTTCTACCGTCGAGTTTTGAGGAATGTTGAGCGGAGTAAGGCCATCAGCTGCGGGTGAGTCGGGTGTTGAAGGTGGCAGAGATTGGAAAATAGAGTGGATGAACGTGGCAATGTTTTTGCCGTCGCGAGGGTCGCTGTAGTATATGTCAGAGCTGGGACCCGGAATGTAATTTCCATCGTCTGAAAGGACGACACGTCCTGCTGACGCAAGGCCAGAGGTACCATAGATGTTGAGGGTAATGGTGTTATTAGCTCCATATTCCCCGTGCCCCGATGAGTCAATAGTGCCCTGGACTCCAGTCCTAGTGCCATCGGAATTGGGTATGTAGCCCCAGAAAGCAGAGGTCTGGGATGCGAAAGCATATGGGCCGCTGCGAGAAGACAGGTAGAGTTCTCTATCTTCAGGAATAGGGTTATTGTAATCTTGGACATATGACTCGATCGTCGGGCCGGATAGTTCGATGAAGGTATTAGGATTATCGAAGAGGCCCTCACCAACTGCTGGGTTGAGGACTATAGTCGAGTTAAAGGGCAAGAATCCAGTTGTTGACATATTCACGGATGTGTCGAACGGACCAATGCCAGAATGCATCAGAAGACCCGGAGAAGCAATGGCACCGGCACTTAGGATGACTCGGCCATCAGAAGAAAGGGGAATGTCTACCAGTGAGCCGTCAACTTCGGCCGCAACGCCAGATGCCACCCCGGCAATATGATTGACGCGTCTAACGCGGACACCTGTTTGAAGGTGGAAGTTGTTCCTCTTCAGGGCGTCTTGTAGGTACGTTCTCGTTGGACCGCCTCGTTGACCATTGATGTAATTGTATGCTGGCCGTCCAAAGACCTTATCCTTATTGTCCGGGTCTTCGTTGAAAGACACATCGGAAAATCCAGCACCATTGACAAGCCATTCCTTCGCTGCCTCATAGCCCGACTGCATGTAGAATTTGCCATCTGAAGAGTAGGTAGTTACCGAAGGCTGCATTTCCAACAGTCTCTCTGTCGCAGCCTTGACATCAGCACTCTTCCATCCGTCTGGGTGATAATCATCCCAGTCAGAAGCTGGAGGTTGGAAGTACAGCCCGGCATTGATTGCACTGTTACCGCCAATGGTGCATGCTTGGTAAGAGTTCACCACGCCCGGTGGGCACAATAAATCTGTGTTTCCGTTGAAGATACTCTTGTCTAGGCATTTAATCTATTAGCTCAATATGACTACGTAGGTGGCGCATCTGGTGCATATGCTTACATAGTCCTGGTACATCAACACGGCTCAATCCCGTCCCATCAAGCCATGCTGGTCTCTCTGTACTTCCCGTGATCCCATACGAAGAACCACCAATCTCTAGGAGAAGGGTTTTCTTTCCAGCCTCACTTAACCTGTCTGCCACGATGATTCCTGCGGTTCCAGCTCCGACGACAATGGCATCCCATTCTTGACTTTTCCAATCGGCTGAATCCTGTCGGGTTTCAAACTTAGGCGCGCCAAGCACGGGTTGACTCAGGAAGCTGGCAATTGCCGTCAAGGTCAAGAGTGACATCATCTTAGCGTTTTGGGGCTCAGCGTAAGAGCTAGAGAAGGAAAAAGAGGGAGGGACGAGACGCTTTTCAACCCTACCATGATATATTCGTCGAATTGTCGAATAGGCATCCTGGGATCTGCTGTGTACCATTCGTAGGTAGCCTATTAACCCATGTCCTCGTTATTAAAGGGCCCCCGGTTGAGGATGTCATGGTGGATCAAAACCACTGCCGTGTCTAGACCGGCAGTAGACCCTTGTCCATCACGGACCCTTATTTTACATCCGCAGTCGTGGAACGGCACTAAGGGTCATATTGCCATTACAAGACCTCGTATTGCGGCAGACATCGGATTCAGCTAAGATCCTCCTAGTGTATTTATGATGGGCTGAGCTGAAAGGCGCAGTCTGCGTGCTGCTTCGCATCTACATGTACAGCGTTAGTTCACCAATTGCATTCCTCGTAGATAACCTTGAATCCGATCGGCATATCCGACAAATGCATTCGTTCGGGTCAATTAATTGGAAATTTTATCGGAACCGGTACATACAATTCAGCTCCTTAACCCCTGAAGCTTCGTGTCCGCAATTGGTGACATACTCGTACTCTTCCGATAGCACGGGATCGCGCAGGGTTTGGTCTATAATTTACGATGAACACGAGAAGATCTCGATCTAAACTTCTTGGAACTGATGTTCACTAGCCGGTACGAATATTTCGATCAAGCTTTGGACTTTTAAATGAGCGCGGGATTTAAGGAGAGCTGACTACTACTGTATATTGCTCTGGTATCCATCTCTTATGTGCATTGAGATTGGTTTGTTTAGCTCGACATCAAGTGAATGATTTTAAACTCAGTATAATAACTCCAATCCTAGTTTCGGAGCGGACGGAAAGTAAACAGGTCAGGCAGAATATGATCACGACACGTAAATAAAAGACATTTAGCTCGATAAGGTGGATGGACATATCTTCCCATCACTTGAGGGTTAACCCTAGCTCCTTGGCAATAATGTCGGCCGCTTTCTCACCAATTACCAAAGCAGTATTATTGGTATTCGCAGCAACATTATAGGGTGGGATGCTAACATCTGCCACCTTGAGTCCCCGAACTCCGTATACATTGAGGTCCTTATCCACGACGCCCATCTCGTCGCGCGGCGCCATCCTAGCCGTGCCGAGGGAGTGCCACGTGGTCTGGATATTCTCGCGAAGGTACTGCTCGATGGCAGCGTCGTCCTCGGGCGAATACTCCAGATCCTGAATCTCGTGGCCTTCGGCTGGTGGAGCCCACTCTTCGAGACAGGCGGCCTTAGATCCCTCCGGAAACTTTGGGTGTTTGCTCGCGATCTCGCCGCGGTAGTAGGCCGTCCGTCGAACCATCTCCCGGCCCTTCTTGTATGCCCACACCTGTTTCTTCAAGTCTATGTCATTGGCATCGCTGAAGATGCCCAGTTCAAACTCCAAAGGATCGTCCACATCGGGTCCTGTGATATGTATATGCCCTCGGGAATACGGGTATGCCGTATATGGGCAAATAGAGACGTATTGCCCTGGGGGAATACCTGTTGGATCACCTAGGATACTATAGGGTCGCATTAGTACTATATACAATCGTGTATGAAGATTACTGATATAAGTGTCATTTTAGGTTAGTTGGAAAGGGATTTGCTTACCCGCTACTTACGACCATTAGCATGAGCGGCCTATTCGGGTAATTCTTGAAGTCTCTGTCCCACGCGGCCTGAAATTCAGGCCCCAGAGCCGCAACCTCAGCGTCCGTCAGCCTGAGCTTGGAAGAGAGATCAATGAAGTTCCACCCAAGGTGCGGGTCCTTCCGGGCTATCAATTCTTCGGCAGTGACTCGGCCAGCTATTATATCGTCGCCTGTATCAATTGGGTCCAGAGACGTGCGATAGATATATGCTATCAAGTTATGATCCTGGTAGTTACTTCCGACAGCGGGTAGTTCCTCAATCATGGGGACCCCGGCTCGATCAAGCACGTCCTTAGCACCGATCCCAGAGCGTTCCAAAACGGAAGGGGTGCCGCAGGCACCACAGGACACGATTACAAGCTTGCGGGCCCTAACGGTCTGCTTTGGATGCGGTGTCGAATAGGTCATCTTCACCTGAAAGCGCGAGTTGGGCGTGAATTCTACTCCACAAGCTCGCTTATCCTCGTCGAAGAGAACGCGAACGACCTTTGACTCGACCAATACGTGCAGGTTAGGATGCTTGCCGTCCCGCAACAGAGGGTGAAGATACGCGTGAGCTGTATCCTGGCGCTTGCCATCGGGTGAGATGTAACGAAGCCAGCGCTGGAAGCCATTGTTGGTGTCTAGATTCTGTAGATCGACAATCTCGGGATAGCCAAACTGCTCTGCGACGCGGAGCCATTCATCTTCCACGCGCTTGCTACGAAATGTGCCGTCGGATACTTGAATTGGGCCACTGTAGCCATGATGCTCAGGCTTCCCTGGTCCATGATAGGTCTCCAGCTTGAGAAAGTCATAATGTTAGTCGCCTGTAAGTTCGTGGTAAGGGAGACAGCTGATTACCTTCTTTAAGTATGGCCATAATTCGTCTGCTGTCCAACCTGGGGTTTTCCATGAGTCGTAATCATCACGTTGAGCTCGCGTGTACCTGAATAAAGATGTTATTTAATAAGTCCTATTCGGTCTTCTACGTTCATTTTAGAGTTGTATGTTATCTTACATCATGAAGTTAATGGACGAACCCCCGCCGAGGGTGCCCCCTGAGGGGACAATCCTCTCAATGTTGGCAAGGTTCTTCGATTTGGTCGTCTTATAGAAGATTGCTGTTTTGGAATCTGGTTGAAGATTTGAGAAGTATAAACCAGGAATTAGCACTTCAGGAATATCATAGTTATCCGAGCCTCCCTCTATCACCAAGATTGAGAGTCCTGGATCAGCTTCGGCCAGTCGTCCGGCTATGATACACCCCGCGGTCCCGCCTTCACTCTGTCAGCAGATGAAAACTTTTTAATATCGTATCATCATGCGTCTTACCCCCTGCAATAATAACGTCCACCTCATTGAGATCACTGGCGAGCTTCTTGTATAATCCCATGTTGATTCTAGGTTTTATCTGAAGCGCCTCCGGTTATGAATACTGCCAATGCCAATTGATTTGGGAATATTGAGAATAGACATGAGAGGTGTGCTGAGGGGAGATCCACGAGGGCAATGTTCAGCTGTCGTGTTGCTTAGTGTTACCCATCCTGCCCAAGTTATTGGACGTGAACAAAGACAGCTTGTGAAGACATGCAAATCCCCCGCTTTCTAGTCTGGATACCTTGGGTATTCAACGGCGTTCCCCAATTCAGTTGCCTGCGGAGATTGCTCATGATTAAGCACCTTTTACCATGTTGTGCTGCATGTGGCAAGATGCTGGGCGTTCTGATCTAGCCAATCTCGATTACGCCCTAGACACGACTAAGCAAGTTTAGGAACGCTTGATAGGATCGTCCTGCAGTTATACTCGTCTTTTGATTGATGTGAGGGGCGAGACTTGACTGTATATAGAAGGTATTCATCGCACAGTTCTACCGTACGTTGCCATCTTACGGACCATCCTGTAAAATTACAAGGCTTTTCCCTTATGGCCCGGACTTTTGATAGTGACATCCATAGACATCCAGCTTAAAATTACCTGATTGGAGCAACATGCGAATAAGACTTTGATTTTATATTCTAGTAGGTTGTGTTATATATATGACTCTCTAGGAATGATCCAATGCAGGAGCCCGTGAAATTCTGAAGAGATATCTCTGAACCAGGGTGTACCGGATAAAGTTGCGAGTAGGGCGTCTTGCACGTATCTATATCTCCCAGCTCTCCTGACAAGCTGGTATACTTTCCGCAGGGAGTCTTCTTAGTCTCAATGGCGGCGATGATGATGAGAGTCCCTATGAAGGACATGATGACGATGGTATAGATTTTGTACCAAATGGATGAGATGCATGGTATTATGGTAGATGTCGTGCCACGGGCAGAGTAGTATCCGTACAGGAAGATAGACATGACGAGGAAAGTAATATCTAGTATGCCGACAAGTATGGATGTGGTCGAATACATAGATTCTTGTTTCGACCAAGGTATAAGGAACCTGGCACATAAGACCGCAAGAGCAACGATAGCTAGGAAGTAGAATGTTCGAAACAGCCTACTAGGCCAGTAGCTCTGTGATCGGAATTGTGTTTCGGCTGCGACAGTCACGGCAAATCCTGATAGAAGAAGGCTATCGAATGAGGCCTTCCTTCCCGCGGTTTCTTCGACTGTGATCGTGAGTGCTCCTGGAAGTGACATCCGGCTTCTCTGGCTGGAATGACTCGTTGTGTAGACGAAGTCGTCTGTTAGCCAAAGAGCTGCGCACAGTCTAAGGAGCCCCAGAAGTGCAAGGACCGGGAAAATATCGTCTACCGCCATGTGGATATTCACATCCATACTGCCAATCAGGATATTAATTAGACAGTGAAGTGGCTGTATGCCTTGTAAAGTGGTGATTATCGTCTTGCCCATTTCCCATGAAATTAATTCTACCCTGGAATGCTCTGGCAAGTGGGTGCAATAGGGAAGGCTGCGAAATACCATCTCTTCTGAGCCATCCCATCCATGGTCCGTCCAAAATAGTGCGTTTGTGGCTGCCATGGTGGATGCATCCCAGTTCAAAGCTCGAATGCGCCTATCTGCGATGGCCGCGTATCTAAGACTATTGTTAATCTAAGACATATCTGCATGAAGAGGGAGTACAAAACGCAAGCCACTAAAGATCTTTGAACGTACCGAAAGAGAATAGATGTGGGATTGAAGTGGCACAGACGGTCGTGCCACCGGGGTCTATTCTTCGAGATACAAGAAGGTTGCGGTGTTCCGGCTGCAATATGAGCTATGAGTGGTGCTAGACACAATGTGAAAAGTGATATCCAGTCCTCGAAGGAGATCCCTTGGCTCTGATACGTGAGAGGATATAATATCGCTGTCCCCCAGTGCATGACGTTACCGTCTGCCATGGTCCCTGGGATGTTCGGATGGAAAAACACAAGGATGCGGAAGTAAATTAGAAAGCAAATAAATGACGAGTTGAGACATGGGCAGCAAGTGTAAGGAATCGTTGAATGGAGTCTGACATGAGAATATATGTACTTTCCTAAGATCGAGCAGACGGAACCCGCCAAACTGGACAGCTGAGGTAGAGTCTGCATATGTCAGATCCCCACACATGACGAGTGAAACGTCGAAGTCCTTAACAGGGCTATAGAAGCGCGGCTGCATTATTGTATAAGGAGAATAGTAATGGTGTTAGGTTACTTTTGAAGGAATTTGGAATGGAATATGATGTGTTGCTATATAGGCGGCGCGTTTCATAGAAATTGACGGACAGACCGGGTTTGGTTCGGCCACGGCACATGAATGAGACATGGCGGCATATCCTTTTGGGAGCCTCCGGAGACCGGACTAACGTGCGAGAGAGGCTCAATCCAAAGCATCACTATATAGGTTGGATTTTTACACTGCGCATTGAATGAATCGTCCCAGATTGAGCTTAAAACGGTCCGATGTAATGTCAGCTCTTCCTCTTTTTATAGAAACTGACATGACTGATAGGGCTGTCAGCACGTTGTCTATCGTCCGTCTTATCGGGTACCTGACCGAAACAATAACCATGCCGCTGCTGTACTTAGGACTCGGCATAAACTTCTCGATTGCCGACAAGCAAGATAAAGGAGCCCCAGAGACATCAGTACAAGTACCTTGTAGAATGGGATCTATCCCCCACGCCCATACTCACTCGGTCCCGAGCATTGAAAAAGAAGTGGCTGGGCGGCGTCTTACCGTCTAGGCGCCACGGACCAAGCTGGTATATGGATCTTATCTCGGTAAGCTTAACCGATGAGTCAGATATGATGTTCTATCGCAGCCTTATGCCCGTCTTCTGAGACCTTCCCTCTCGTCCGTTCAAACGAGTTTTATGCCCAATATGAGACTATCTAAGTCCGCGATACTGAATTAATCCATCTTTAGATACAAATATGATAATAGAGCGATTGACGATTGCAACATAGAGAAGGTTAACGGATACATGTGTAGATGTTATAGGGTAAGTACTTCCGGGGAGGTACCAATGACAGATAGAAATTTTGTAACAACCTGATGATAGGACAAAAACTAAAAGACGAACAAGGCTAAAATTACAGGATACGAGAAAGTGACCCAAATACCTGACCTAGGATTAGTTCTCGCTCTTTGCATCACTGAGAGGCATTCCAAACGCGTCGTTTTTCACGGTAGCCATCATCTTCGTGGCATTGCCGTTCGCGATAGTCTGTTTGATCGTGGCGCTACAAGAATTGGATAATAACATCAAGAGGGCAGTAGTGATGCGGGCTACGATTCCGTCAATGGACTGAACAGTGTGCTGGTCATCGTCGTATTCGACGCGGAGGATTACGTTACCGCCTGGAAGAGCAGTAAACTCTGTCATGAGGGAGAACTTCGACCCCTCGGCCCAGGTATAGTGCTGCGTGACTCCAGGTATATCGAGTTGAACAGCTTGGTCGGCCTGGTGGAAGGTCACCATCACGTCGAATAAGGGATGGTTGGGATAGTGCGGCATAATGTCTAGATGCTCGAGGAGTTTGTGCCAGGGCACAGCATGACCTAATGCCGCATTGGCGCTCCTGCGGACGTCATCTAGGAATGGAGTCGCATCGGTGTCTTCAGCATGAGGTCTGTGCCTCACTCGCACCGGCAGCGGCTCGAGGAATAGGCCCACTGTCTCCATGTCTGCTTCAGTGGACCGGTTAATAAATGGGCTCCCGACGATAATGTCAGTTTCATCCGCGACATCGTCAAGTGCTAATGCGACACCTCCAATTGCTAGTTGCTGTAGCGACATATCATCCTGACCCGTGGAAAACCGTTGCATTCCAACTGCTAGCTCGGCCGGCAGCTGGTAGACCCTAGAGGTGCCATTGTAGCCCGTACGCTCTGATAGCCCACCTGCGAATTTCTTGCTCGAGTCGTACCCATTGAGATACGTGGACCAGAACTTAAGGTCGCAGAGTGGTGCGGTTTCATCATTCCAAGCAACGCTATCCTCATAAGCGTGTTGCACTGCTGGGAGGGTCTTGCCTTCATATAGATCCTTGACTTCTCGAAGTAGGATCTTCAGTGTCGTTAAGTCTGCAATTATATGACTCATAACGACTGCCAAAGTGTCTGCCGACATCGACACGCGGATGGCAGACTCGCGCCCCGGGTTGAACGGCCTATTCACTTCTGCCCAGATATCAATAGTCCGCACCTTCTGCACTCGAGGGGAGTGCTCAGCGTAGCGGCGATGGGCAAGTTCGGAGCGACGCTTAGTAACGTATCGACCTCGAAAGAGACTATATCGGGATAGGACCACGTCCCAAGCTCTAGCCAAGGCGGTGCCGTTGACATCGGGCGTTAGTGAAGCTATAAAACTCACATTGAAAGCAGTAGTGGTGATGTTACTATCCAGATTATACCTCGCCCACCAATCTTGCTCGATGGGTGAAAGCCTTTGAGAGCCTAGCGTTGGCGTCCGGCCAAGGGTCGTCGGCCTCTTGACATCCTTCAGGAGATGATCTAACTGAATTGCCAACTCCCCAAGAGTCTTTGCCTCGATGATAATCTTCAGGGGGATTTTCGCTTTGAGAGTTGACGATAACCTTGCCAATAGCGTCATCTGTAGCAGCGAGTTGCCACCGAGTTGAAGGAAGTTGGACTCAGGGCCAATGTGTTCCGCTCGGTTGAGTTTCAATAGCTGCCGCCAGATGGACGCGATCTTAGTCTCCAGTGGAGTACGGAGATCGCTTTTGTCGGCCGAGACGTTGATGAAGTCATCTGATACGATCTCCTTGTAGTCTAGTTTGCCGGCCCTAGTCATGGGGAACTTGTCTACGAAAACAAGGTGCTTCGGCTGGGCATAGACCGGAAGGATCTTAGCTATTACCGCGGCAATTCTTTCTCGATCAAGCGTACTAGGCTGTAAGACAGCCACCAGGAAGTCCTGGCGTGGCGCAATGGCTACCGAGTTCACGCTTGGGATGGCCTGAGTTACGCGAAACTCGAGATCGTTTAGGTCAAGCCGGAATCCTCGCAGCTTGATTTGCCTGTCATTTCTCCCCAGACATACGATCTCCCCATTTTCGCGCCAGTACCCTCGGTCTCCAGTTTTATACATGTACTCTTTGCTGTCGGGTGAGGAATGATCGGGGAGAAAACGATCAGCCGTCAGGTCCGGCATTCCCAGGTATCCTCGCGCCACCTGAACGCCTGCTACGCATAACTCCCCGATCATACCTCTTGGCACGGACTGCCCTTTAGAGTTCACTATATATACCCGAGTTGTTGGGTTCGGGTGGCCAATAGTAACGGCTTGACCGGGGACAAGTCTCTTAATTGTAGCACCACAAGTACCTTCGGTCGGCCCGTACCTGTAAGGAAAGCGTAAGTTAGACATGGTCGACTTCCTACTGGTTCTTGATTCTTCGGACAAATGTTGCGCTTACATGTTATACAAGAGCTTTTTAGCCCCCCATCGGTCGTTCACGGACTGCTTAACGGGCTCACCGACTAGATATACCTAGAATCAGATTCGGATCAGCCAATCATGTTTACGTACGCTCTTCAAAGGGCAGCTATAGTGGCTTACAACTCTTAAAGCTGGATAATCGTCAGGATCCAGGACCTCAGCAACCGAGGGTGTCAGGATAGCCGAGTTTACTCTTTCCAGCACCTCAAATACGTTGTCTTGGCTCGGCAGAACCAGTGTGGCTCCATGACACAGTGCTGAGAAAATCTCGTGGATAGACCCATCAAATGCTGGCGACATCACTTGCGAGACCTTGATGCCCGGCTGGGCGAAGAGCCTAACTTCAACATCTTTCTGGAACGAAACGAGCCCCTCGTGCGAGCATACGACACCCTTAGGTGTCCCGGTAGAGCCGGATGTGAAGCACACATAGGCCGTCGTAGAAGGAAGAGGTCTTGTTCTACGCGGAAACGTACGCATCCCCGGCGGTTGGGTTCGAGAGACCAGTGATTGAACCGTGAGCGGGATTCGGCAGTCCGGTGGTGCTCGAGCAGCACCTTCTGGGCCTCCGGCTAGAAAGATATTCGCACCAGTCATCTTAAACATCATGGAACGTAGGTGTGCTGGGAGTTCCCAATCGAGGGCGCAGTACGCAGCCCCGGTCTTGAGTACACCAAAGATGGCGATGATCCAGTTCAAAGAGCGATCTGCATCGACGCAGACTATGTCCCCAGCCTGGACATGCCCACTAAGTATTTCGGCTACAGCGTTGACTTGCTCGTCCATTTGACTATATGTCAAGCGCTTATCTCCAACTTCGACCGCTATAGCTTCGGGATGTTCATCTACGGCGCGCTCGAAAAGCGTGACGAGATCATCTGTGATAGAAAATGGGGATGTTAAACCCGAGAAACAATTTCCGAAACTCCGAAGGACCTGTTGGTCTTCTGCCGTCACCATACTGCTCTGTACCGTGCTCAGGGGCGTGTCTAAGCGGAGGAAGGATTGGATGGTATGGCGGTAGAGATCACCCAGACGCTTGATATGTGTTGCCTCGAAATCAGTAGTCTTGAACTGAAGGCATACTTGATTCGGGCCAATAAGGATACACAGCGGAATATCACTGGTCTGCTTGGAGTACGGGCGCTCTATAGGCCGTACAGGGCCGTCTTCATCGGGCAGGTTGAGATCGAACTGCATGACAAGAGCGGTCTGAAAATTACGCGAAAATCCGTTCTCTGGCGTTGTCCACTGATATTGCGCAAGTTCGTTGATACGACGAAAAGTCTCGATAGTGAGATCCATCAAAGTCATCTCATGGTTCGTCGGAATAGCCAAGGGTAAGGTGTTAACGAAAGGCCCAATCGCTTCCTCGACGCCAGATAGCGGCAAATTTCGACCGGAAAGCGCTATACCAAACATGATATCGCCGTTATCAGAAAACACCGTCATCATCAAAGCCCAAGCGGCATAGTAAATGGTCGCTGGCGTGACGCCGCACTGCTTTGCAATAGCACCAAGGGTATCACTGCTAATGCCAATATCGACGTAAAACTCGCCAAATTTACCATCTTCCGGAGGCTCAAGAGGAGGAGGTAATTGTAGAGTCGCTGCGGCTCTAGCGTGGAGTTCCTTTGAAGCGGCCCAAAACTTGTCACCCTCATTTCCCTTCTCTTGTCTTAGTTCCTGGAGACGTCGGGTCAACGCAGCGAGTGATGGCCCTGCCGTTATTTTCAGCCCAGCGGCTGCTTGCCGAACCTTGGCGAGTAGCAACTGAGCCGAGTATCCGTCGATAAGGGCGTGATGGATTGTCCATATAATAACACTTTTCGTCTTCTGATTCGGTGTATCTGGCATAGAGAGACTCACGACTTTCCATGACGAGCCGAATTCCGGAGCTGCCAATGGTGCGCTGATCCATTCGTCGAATTGAGTTGAATCGCTCGTGACTACCTCGGTCCAATCGAAATGTGTTTCCTTCAGGGGTAACAGGTGTACCGAGTAACGCGTCCGTAGGATCGGCTCTTGCTCAAAGAGCTGATGCCAGGCCGCCTTAAGTGTCGGCACATGTTGTGGTTTATAGGTTTCGAAATGGCGGATAACGTTCGTTCCAGGATTCTTGATGCTACCATGTATGAGAGACAACTGCATCTCGCTAGCCGGGATCAGTATCGGATCTTCTTCTGCTGAGAGAACTGTAGATGTTTCAGAGGTGGCGATTGATCCTTCATTGTCGCTAGACGATTCATCGCTCCAGCATTGTCGGAGATCCATCCTGAAGTCTACGCCGGCTGCCTCGATCTGGAGTAGCCAGTCGGAAGGTTTCTGGTTCGACAGCTCTACGAAGCTTTCTTGTTTCGGTTTCGATGGTTGATCATCGTAAATGAAGGAGGCTGATTCTATCAAATCGGATAACGACTTGCTCTTCAAGATATTGTCGACAAGGAGCTTCACTCCCCTTTTCTTGCATTGGCTCGCTAGCTTGATCGCCGTGAGAGAGTTGCCGCCGAGAATTGGGAAACTGGCTCCATAATCGATACTACTTTGTGGAAGACTCAGTATGGAGCAAAGCTCTTCGGTGATTTCTTGATAAATTGATCTTGCCATGGTCATTTCCGTATATCCTGGTTAGTTAAAGGAGTGACTGATGGAATATTTCACCATGACTTACACGAATTGCGTGCTAAGTATAGCATATAATTACTATTTCTATAAGATGTACTGTCGATGTGGGTGATGTGCTATTAGGAGTCTTGTCTCACCGTTCGGTGATCCTGCCGGACACCGAATATCGTGGAAATTTTGAGGAGGGTGCAAACTATTGAATACTCAACTACTTCTCGGGTACCGGCAGGATCATAGTAAATAGAATTAATACAGTCTTACTTTTTGGTAGCCCCTCAGCTTTGTTTAGATTGAGTTTGATATTTGCAACTTACTCGTTAACACTGACCATCCGGTGAGACGACAAAAACTCTTACACAATAGACCGAACGCAAAAAATGGTATTCATTCGCACTTTACCAATTCCGTCAGAGAACATATGGTATCTTGCATATGGTTCCAACCTCTCCTCTTCGAAGTTCGTCCATGATAGGGGCATAACGCCTTTGGATACGGCCGTGGTATCGGTTCCCAACTTCACCTTATCGATGGAAAGTGCCGGTGTTCCATATCAAGAACCGTCATTTGCCAGTATTCGCCCGCTGAATAACAATGCTGATCTGAAAAAGAAGGAGTTGCTGGGAACAGCTTATCTGGTTACACCACAGCAATACTCACATATTATCGCGTCAGAAGGTGGTGGGATCGCCTACAAGGAGGTTTTAGTAGAAATAGACCCGGTAGGAAAAACCAGTGAAATAGAGGCGCCGAATGAAGATAATTTGGGTGATGGGCACAAGACGGCGAGGACCTTGGTCAGTGTGATGGTAAGGCAACCTGCGCCGAGGCCTAGTAGGAGATATATGGTTTGTGTTACCTTAAAGTTACGTGATCATCGGTACACACTGACACTTGAACAAATTGCTAGGATCTCATCATAGACGGCGCCTCGGAGTCTAACTATCCAACCGACTATCAGAATTATCTGAAGGCTCTTCCTAGCTACCAAAAACCGGCTCGAGGAAGTGCACGCATCGGAGCTGCATTGTTCTTGTCTATATGGGTACCAATAATGATGCTTATGGAAAGGATTACGAAGATGGCTATATCATGGCATGGTGATGAAGCGGGCAACGCACCTCATTTTGTTATATGGCTTGTCAGAGTCACTGTGATGTCAATGTGGTGGTACCATGATCACATCCATGCCCCTTTATGGGGCCGAGGGGATGGCCTTGATCAATCCTTTGTGTAGTTTTACCAGCAACGAGCGCCCTATCATGTATTGTCGGGCTGTATACTTATAGTTTCAGTAATTGACCAAGCTGCATACTAATGTTTTCTCTATGATATTATATACAATATAATTGAAAATCCTATCGCAAATTGTTGGTTATGGTACTTCTAAGATGGCGCAGGTACTGGCAAGAAGAAAAAGGGGGGGGGGATTCTCGGGCTTCAATTAGGCCCCAGCTGACGGTTAAGTTGTAAGCGCCGCAGGGCAGAATGAGGTTTGCATGTTATGATAATAAGAAGTATTAACGGGAAAGTTAAGATGTTAATGATTTTAGGTACCTAATTGGCGAACAATTAAAAGTTATATGTTTATACAAATTACACTATGAAATTTTGATCGCGTGAAGACGCCGTTTGATATGCTTCATCCTACAGTTTCTTCCCATCTTCCATCTTCTTCGTCTGCTTATCCCACATCTGGCTATACATGCCTCCAAGTTTAAGAAGCTGGAAGTGTGTCCCCTTTTCAACAATGCGTCCTTGATGGAGTACAATGATCTGGTCGCACTTAGTTATTGTTGACAAGCGATGCCTAAATTAAATATTAATAACAGTTTCAACAGAAAGCCCGTATACTCAATGTATACTTACGCGATGGTGATTGTAGTTCGACCCTTGGACACAAGTTCTAGAGCTTCCTGAATCTGGCGCTCGGTTTGAGAGTCCAGCGATGCAGTCGCTTCATCTAGCATCAGGATCTGAGGGGATCTGAGAAAAGTCCTCGCGATAGACACCTAGAAGAATTAAACCCAGTTAGTGCACCACGCTTCAAGAAGACAGAGAAGAAGGAAGAATAGGCAGTTACCCTCTGTTTCTCGCCACCAGAAAGCTTAAGACCTCGTTCCCCCACTGTTGTTTCATAACCAGCGGGAAAATTCAGGATCTTATCATGGATACTGGCTGCTTTGCAAGCACTGTAGACCTCTTCCTCTGTCGCGTTTGGTTTAGAGTAGATCAAATTGTACATGAGCGTATCGTTGAAGAGAATCGTATCCTGCGGAACGATACCGAAATGGCTTCTCAGGTCCGCGACGGTAATGTCCCGGATATCAACGCCATCCACCTTTATTGATCCAGACTGAACATCGTAAAACCGGAAGAGTAATTTAAGAATCGTCGACTTGCCACTGCCACTTTCTCCAACAATGGCTGTTGATGTACCTGGAAGAAGGTCGAAACTAACGCCTTTCAGCGCGGGTTTCCTCGCATCGTATGCAAAGTGAACATCCTCTACGGTAACCCGGCCTGTACAGCCTCTTAGCGGCTTAGAATTTTCTTTATCCACTATTGTTGGCTCCTCCTTGAACTTCTCAAAAATTAGTTAAGGCTTCTCAAGCTTAAGCGTGGAACCCAACTCACCAGGTCGAGCATTCTCTCCGCGTCAACAAGGTTATTCTGGACCTGGGTGTAAAAACTACCAAAGAAGTTCAGGGGTGCCTGAAGCTGAGCCAGATATGTCAATAGTGTGACGAAGTTAGCAACCCTCTGCTGATGCTTCGATATCTGGAATGCATCGAAGTAGCAGAGAAGCAGTATTCCGATAGTGAATACTCCATTCTGGACGGCGTTCAGGAGGTTTAGCGAGAAGAAGACGTTGTATTCCGCGTGCTGAAAGATAGATACAAGTCTTTGAAAGCGGGACGTCTCTGCTTCGACTGCCCCGTTGTGATGGACAGTCTCGTAAGACATCAACGCATCCGTTCTGTTTGAAGATTAATATGATACACAGGTAAATCTTGATAAAGTGGTAGAACACAATAGGGGTATTGCTTACTTTGCGGCCTCCATCTGCCTCTCTCTGTTGGTCATCTCGCGCCGGGCTCGTCCACGATATTTAGCCATGTAGATAGTCACGTATAGATATGTCCATGTAACGCAGATCACGACCAATGCGTACAAGAAATCGAACTCGATCATGAAGTATGCAGCCGCAATCCACAGGTCAGCCACCATAGGGAAGAGCTGGAAAGCAAACCCATCCAGAAACGTGTTCAGGGCACTCCCTTTACTCAACGCACTCATGACCTCTCCAATGTGTTTATTAAGATGGAAGTCTAATGAGAGCATGAGGACATGTTCGAACGTCGCAGAAGTCAGACGACGGTAAGTGGACTGGCTGATAGGAATCCATAAGAGAGCGCGGATCGAGCCGATGACCCCCTGCTGGCCCTGTAGGCCCCTCAATAAGACGTAGGTGAGGAGCTGAGCATGTGGCAACTTGTCCGGGCCGAGGTTCTCTACGACAAGGCCCATTTGGTGCGGCACGAGAATGTTGATTATGCGTTGACATATCAGGAGTCCAAAACAGAAGATCGCTCGAAATTGCAATGCGCGTGAGTCGGAGGGCCTGTAGGAGGGAAGCGAAGCGTGTCAACATCACGCTTCCTATATAATCTGTCCAGCTATAATGAGGGTCATACTAACCAAAGAAATGGGAAGAGCTTCTTGAATCCAGCGACGTAATCAGTCCAGTCCGTCATCTGGGCGTCTCCAGGTCTAGCGGCACCGGGGCCATTGAGAAGTCTACTTCTTGCTGCACCGTAACCCGGCGTTGTTGGGGGACGGTCAGATGGAAGAAGCCTTTCGGTCTCTTCCGGCGTATTGGGTGTCTCCGTATTACTCGCCTGCGGTAGCCAGAATATGGTTATCATGGCGGCTAAAAATATCATGCGAAGAGAAGTCAGCCCAAGATGCGCCATGTCGCGAGACATATGGGTTGAAGATCCAGTAGCAAAATCCATAAGATGAAGCGTCAATAGGGCAGCCTCAAAGACTAAGGAAATCACCCATGAGTTTGCGTTCCATATGGCGGGCGTGTAGGGCACGTCGGGATCAGGGAGCAACCCAGCAACATAGAATGCCCCAACTCCTAGCATAGATGCCTAAGTGGTAGAGTTAGCCTGTCGGAATGATGGATCGGTCTAGAGAAGGAAAAGGCATTACCAGGACGTTGGTCGATGACAACCATTCCGAATCTGAGGTGAAGCCATATGCAAGAATACCGCATGAACCAGCCTAGAGTGTCTGTTAGATTGGCGATGACCTCAAAGAAACTTGCGAGGCCAATTTCCAAAACATACAATAGATAGGCAGAGTGCTACATGCAAGTACGCTACGTATCTAAAACTCGTGTCTCGCCTCTTCTTAGTGCGCTTGTGTCGATTCCTTAAGCCCGATACCAAACGAGAAGCCAAATAAGTTACGCAAAGAGCAATAGGATAGGCCTCCAGGATCCTGTTCGCATCCATTGTGAGCGGTTCGATATTGAGCAGGAAGATTGGGACATCGAGCCAAAGATCGCATGCTCTACAATATGTGAGTGGTTAGTCTCATATCTGTCCGTCGGGGACCGGTCCGGGGGTGCTCTGCGACATGTAAATCCCGGTAGCCGGTAAACGAAAGATCATCTTGATTAAGTACACCGCAAAAGTAATATTTATTTCAATAAGGACAGTCAACTTGTTAGTTGGGAAAGCAAGAAATCATTCTTTCGATCAATATGGCCTCGGAAATGGGGCTGTCTGTCCGAGGGGCCGGTAATGTCGACGCCGTCCTACATCGAATCAGCGCGGCTGTGGAAGAAAGGGCCAAGAAAGACAATCCTAATATTGATCTGGGAACATCAGAGAACTGGGTAATACGTGATGAATTGGTTGAATTTTGCAAGGAAGCAGTACGGGAGGGCCTGATAGCAAAGGTGAGCACGCATCATATATGATCTAAAACTTGCTGATTTGCGAATGACGTGAATCATTAGCATCTATCCTATCCGGACGGCTTCGCAGGCGATTCCGCACTCCTGGAAGCTTTGGCGGGTTTCTTCAACCAGTACTTCAAGCCCGCGGTTCCGGTGACGTCGTCACATATTGCAACTGCACCTGGAGGAGCTGCTTCGCTCGACGCTCTGCTGTATAATATCTGTGAACCAGGAGATGGAGTGTTAGTACCTGCGCCATTTTGGAGTAAGTTAATAGATTCCAATAAAGTCTAGTGGAATGGGCTGAGGTGCTAAGCAAAATCATGATGCAGATGGCTTCGACTGGTTATTCGGTGTCCGTTCCGGTGTACAGCCCGTAGCCGTCACTGTTCCCTTCGAAGACACGTTTACGACAAACCTCATCCCTTGTTTGATTGATGTTCTAGAGAATTCTTCGAGGCCAATCAAAGCACTAGTCCTTACAAACCCACAAAACCCATTTGGACAATGCTATCCCAGACACGTTATAGAGGAATGCATCAAGTTCTGTGACGAGCGGAAGATCCACTTCATCTCTGATGAAGTATACGCGGTGTCTCAATTCTCAACTGGCAGTTTTCCAAATCTGGTACCCTTTATTTCTGCCCTCTCGGTAGATGTGAAAGCACTTGGATGCGACCCTTCTAGGGTGCACGTTGTCTGGAGTATCAGTAAAGACTTCGGGTCCAGCGGATTTCGGATGGTACAGTTCCTCAATTTATCTGGCTTATATTGACGGGGCACCTGCTGAACATATCCTCTAGGGATGCTGCGTTACGCAGGCCAATAAAGCCATGCAAGTTGGACTTGCATTGGCGGCAAACACACAGATGTCTTCCCTTACGGCCATATTCACGGCTGCATTGCTTAGCTCCCCAAAGCTTCCATCACTTTTAGAAACCAATGCTATTCGGTTGGCAGAGGCGTATGACACTGTGGTTTCCTTCTTTACAAAACGTGGTATCGAGTATATTCCTGTGAGTCACGGACCGTTTGTGTTCGCTCGAATTGCGCCAAGTGCAGCTTCTTGGGAGGACGAGTCTACGGCGATCGCGTGTTGTAAAGCATCCGGGGTGATCCTCAGCTCAGGCAGAGCATATCACGTACCAGAGAGTGAGAAGGGATGGGCAAGGCTCACATTTGCAATCAAGAGGGATCAGTTAGATGAGGCCTTGCGAAGACTGGATGTAGGACTTGAATTGTTTCGATCGAAACAAGCCAATGTGAGAAATGGGAGGAGTAATTGATGTTGTATTTTAAAAGGTTTGGGTCCTGAAGCTCTTGAAACGTGTGGGAATATATACCCCTCCTACAGTGTGGCGCACTTGCCACTTTTAGGTGCCTGCCTCCATCTTTGTGTACCTTATGCACATGTATCAAAATACATAGGTCCGGGTATCCCTTTTCTGTGGCTGATATGGCTGTTGTACGTGGCTAAGTTGTGACAGGGGTCGGCTCAGGCACATGTCTCAAGTGGCTCGTGCGTATAACTGGCGTTGTACGGAAAAAAAAAGTACAGTGGGGAGAAAATAAAAACGTCCAAAGGGCATTTTTACACCAAAACTCACTAACTTTGCAACGTTATAACTTAGGATATTTATATTAAAAGGATATCCCAAAAAGATTTATATTATTATTAATTGTATTTTATTTATTTTAGCTTTTTTAAATTATTTTTACTATTTTCCTTCGTAAAGTAATTAAATATTAAAAATGATATATTAGAAAAAACGCGAAATTTATATAGGAAATAAATATTTTTTAACATTTTTAACAATATTTTTTACAAATATTTAAATAACATTATAATAGCATTTTTTAAATTTATAAAAGCTTATATTTTATTATATTTAACCATTTCTTTATTTATATATAATTTTTATTTCTACTTATATATATAAATTTATAAATATAATATAACTTAAAAGTTTAAGGTTTAAATATATATATTAAAAATATATATTATAATATCTTATCCAATTTTAATCCTAATAATTTTAAAAAAAAAGAATTAAATAAAGGAATAACTTATATAAATTTTATATATTTTACCTTAATTTAATACCGATATTTGATAAGGTTATGTTAGTTTAAAGTTAAGAAAATAATATGTAAAATTAGCGTTGGACGTTTTTTTTTTCGGGTCACTGTATCTCCTTTTCAGCTTCATTAGCGAAAAAGGTCTTCTGAAGACGACATTTACTAACAAAGCATGGACCACGAAATACGCAGTAAATATGCGCCAGTCTATACCATCATAAGTCTCAATATTTTGTCCGTTAAGGAGCGCTTCTTTTCTTAATGTTAAACAATCTCATTATTTACCCCTGAAGCGGTCTCGTTAGTACTTAAAATGGGCCACGTACAATCAGGTACTCGGAAAATAGGGCTCACTGAAACACAAACACAATCCAACGAATCTATATCTCTATCTGATATGTAACTCTACCTAGGGTATTATGCTTTCATGAGCCCACTTGCAAGCATCGCCAATATCGCCGCGCCCACCAAGCTTGAAGCCATCACGAATACCATTCCCCCACCACTCTGGCTCTGCCACAATCCAAGCACTAGAGGAGACAGTAGTCCGCCTAAGCTTTCCATCATGGCTAAACTCGCCACAACTGAGGATTTGTTTTGCACGAGAGACACCCCGTAGCTTTTGATGAAACTTGGAGCGGCTAACCCTAAGGCGATCACAGCAACCAAGGGGAATATTTGCCATCCCTCAGTAATAAGGTAGACAAATGGAAGCGCTATAAACTGTATTGACATAGAAAGTATAGAACATATCAGTTCGTGCCTCGATGATTCTTTGTCGCTGATGGAATCATCGGAGTCTCTATCGTCCTCCTCGCTGTCCTGGATTTTGGTGCGCCACCCAACCCATTTCTTGATAATTGGGAATATATAGAAAACGCCAAGTAAGTAGAGAGCTGAAACAGCAGCAGCAGTTGATATGAGAAAGCCATTTTGCTCTCCCGTGAAAGAAAAGTTGATGGAAGTGTATACCATTAGTGACGGAAATAGATATGCCTGAGAGGTGTTGTACAGGAGCAGTGCAAGCCCTGGCAATATTGCGCGACGAGTAAGGCAGAGGACAACCAATGGCCGATATATTGACTGAATCCGGCCGGTAACCCTCCCTGCGAAAGTTGCATTCCTGTTTTCCGAGATGTCTAATCTTGTAGTCTCCAATATCTTTCCTGGGGCGACGGGTACAAATAGGAGTAGGTACAACAGCGAAAGAGCGAAGATGGCCAAGGCCATGATGAAGCTAGTGAAGAAATTTGGAAGGAAGCTGGCTATTGTTGGGCTCAGCGACATGCCGACCATGTATAGTGCAAGTGAAGTCCCGAGTAAACTAGAAAATCGATTCTGATCGGAAACGGATATGTATATTGCGCTAAGATTGTAGTGAAGCAGGTTGTCCGTAGCGAACCCTTCAAAGATACGGCCGATGAAGGCAAGCCGGATACTCTTGCGAACCACTAAAACGACCCCATTAGTACCGCTCTACTGCCAGATACACAAGTAAACCCATAATACGCGGGTACAGAATCGGCCAACTATCAGGATTACCTACCCGCTATTGCAAGTATTATGATACTCGTAGCTCTGGATACCAGCCAGAAAAGCAACCCGGCTTTGGGGTTCGATTTCACGGCTTCTTGGAGCGGCCCAAGAGCTAAGATACCACAGGTATTAGCGATACCAGTAGCAACAGCTACCGCTCCGGCATATGCGCCTCGTTCATCGTCCTTGCAGTGGGCCGGGTCAGCACATGTAATGACGGCATACGCATATACGGTCGTGGCCGCGGTTGCGGCCATAGCAACTGAGGCTGAAAGTGCGAGAAAAAGTACGCGATGGACATATTCGTCAGGAATTACTTTCAATGCCGAATTCTTCGGTCGGATTCCGTGGTTTAGTGGTGTAGTCTCGTCAGCGTGTACCTCTCCCCCGAGGGTTGCTTCGCCATGGTGTTCGTCACGATCCATTTGAATGGGTTGTAATACCGGAGGACCCCTCGAAGCGCATGTAGAATAAAGTGGCTACGCAATTTCGATTCTCAAATGAATAAGAGTGCTGCATAGATCTAATTCGGCTTAATTTAGCTCAGACATTTAGTCTTTAGAATTATCCCGTTCTGAAAATTGTAAGATAGGATGCCGAATAGGGGTGCGGACGCCCTACGGAGATAGCTGTCTCAATATTTCCGGTCACCGGCGGGACGGAGCGGGAGAATATCAATACATAGTATTCCTTACAATTATTGCTAGTTACGAGAAAATGAAATCAATTTATTAGCCCTGGTGTACTTAAGAGTTGCCTCTCTTTTCCAGATATATTTTGTACTTGTATGCTACTTGTTTGACCAAAATCAGCCTAGACTAATTTCTTCATCTCACTCACGCTATGGCGGTATACGAAAGTCGAATGTCTTTCCTCCAGCCTTGGAGTGAGGAAAAAGGGAATCCTTATGTTCGAGGCGCACCGGCTGAAGGATTTGACACGCTCAACTACTCCAACCAGGAATATCCGGTCAAGATTACAGATGCTCGTCCTAATAAGTACGGCTTCGACATCGAGACCCACGGATTCGCATATCATGATGACCCATACATCACGCAAGAGATATTGGAGCTTCTTCGTATCAACGACAAACCTAAAGTTGCTAAAGAGTATTATCCTCTAGTAGAGGCTCTGGTGAAAGAGAAGACTGGCGCAACAAGAGTTGTCATATTTGACCATACACTTAGGCGCCGAGATCCCTCTTTAACAAAGTCGGATAACCCAAACGGTCGGGAGCAACCAGCAAGTCTGGTAAGATTTCACGTTCCTAAAAATGTGATTCAGCTGACGAATCCTCGAATTATAGGTACACTGCGATCAGTGAGTAACACTCAACACATACTAAATTGAGAAGATGGTGTTCTTACATCTTGTAGGTCTGCCGTCGGCTCCATTCGGCGTGTCCATCGGCATTTGGGCGATGAAGCGGACCATCTTTTGCAGGGCCGTGCTCAAATCATCAAGTAAGTAGAAGGCCTTGAACTACATCTAATTGCATTAACGTGAAGACTAATCCATGATACCTTAAATCAGCGTTTGGAGACCATTGCGCGGGCCGGTGGAGGAATGGCCACTGGCTACCATGGACGGTCGCAGCTTGAAGGACGCACATGTTCACCCAACGAACATTTTCAAGGACCAGTACGATCTTCAAGGCCAGACAGTGAGCATTACCTACTCGCCTGAACAGCGCTGGTATTATCTGGACCACCAAAACACTGATGAGGTCACGTTCATTAAAATCTGGGATAACAAGGAAGATGTTCCCTCAAAGCGTGCGTTGACCTACCCCATAATCCATATGCCTTGTCAATAACTTATGTATGTGTAGTATGTGCGCACTGTGCCTTTCCTCATCCCAACACCCCTGAAAATGCTATGTTAAGAGAGAGCATGGAAGTCCGGTGTCTAGTGTTTTACGAAAACTAGACTTCTGTACCTACAGTTGGGCAAGGAAAATCTGTCTCTCTTCGAAATTCAATGAATTTCATGTCACCTAGGTAGATAGATATATAAGACAATGTCTCATTCGCATTGATATTGTCTTCCCGTGGGGATTTGAATCCATTAGTAACCTGACTTCGGCATCCGAGCCGGGGTGTACTTCCAGGACCCGGAACCCGTAGCCCGTAGCCCCCAGTATTCTTTCCTCCTTAACGTCAAGTAATTAATAAGGCAATTACTAAACGCTCTAAATTAATCATAATTATTTTCAACGGCATAGACACTTGAAACCCACTACCAATATGCCTGCACTTACCAGAGATTCAGATAAAAATGGAGAGGTGGTTATGGGCGACATGGAATACGATGGGAGGGTTATTCTCTACATCATCAAGGGTTTGTAAGGAAGAAAACCCAATTCAATTCAGTCGCTAACATTGATAATTCCATAATTCAAGCGGATGAAACATCTTACATCAATTACATTAAACCGTTGATCTTGGCGGAAGAGTTACAATTTCCGCATGTGCTATCCTGTATCGACACACGCGATGAATGGTTCTACAAGATCCATCCAGAACGCATGGTTCCTTCTCTGAAAGACCAAGACCCAGAAACAGGAGAGGAAATCATTGTTTTTGAGGGCACGGCGTGCCTTCAATATCTAGCTGACCGTTTCGATACCACAGGACTCTTTAGTGGGAGGACGGCTTATGAGAAAGGGACTATCCTCGCTTGGACGGCATACCAGACGGCAGGTATCGGGTAAGTGATTGTCTTTTTTATCTTTTTCTCGTACGCCTTGTATACATTGCTAGTGCCGTCTTCAAGAATGCCCAGTTTCTTGATACATTTGACGCAATACTTACAAATTCTATAGAGCAACCGCAAAGTATTGGCTGTATTTCATGCGTGGTTATCCTACTCGCAAAGAACCTGTTCAATTACCTCGTACAATCGAAAAGTGAGTCACGAGATAGCCTTTTGGAATTTACCTGGTATATGGGCGGTAGCTAATTAGTGGCTTTGTAGACTCCACAGCAACGTTCTAAAACAATGGGACATAATGGAGAAGCGCCTCTCGCAGCCAGGGCAGGATTACGTAGCGCTCAAGGACCGGCCTACTCTAGCTGATCTTTCCTACTTCCCCTTCGCTATGCCTTGGATGTTCAAATTTCTCGGGGTAGATATCAAGGATTGGCCACATATCGAGAAATGGAGCGAGCGCATGCTCGCCAGACCGGCTGTAAAGAAAATAATGGATATTGCTCCAACTTATGGGCACTCATAGTTCAACGTAGTAGAGGACTATAGAACAATCACAGTAATGGAATAAATTCGACGCAGAGTGAATAGCTTGAGTGTAACACGTTGATGACTTGGGTACCTAGCATTCAAGATTTTCATGGTACTGGATATCTTCACCATTAGATTCAGAGAAAAAACATGGCCCAATCCATAAAGTTGAAGTCTCTCTATTTGTATACTATGATTTTTACCTAGATGCTTATCCATTGCCTACCTACCTAAGCTATTCTCACTGTTTCCTAACACATCGAATCTGCATCTGCGGATGATTTATCCACGTCTCAGGATTCCTACCCCAATTCTGAGAAGGGTCCATCATGCTCAACTCGTAATTCTCAATGAGATGAATGATTAAAGTGCGAATGATGATATCAGCAACGTATCTCCCCATACACTGTCGGGGCCCGAAGCCGAATCGCCAAAAGTGGTACCTCAACTCCAAGGCGCCCTTCTCAAGGAACCGTTCGGGACGATAGGCAGTTGCGTCAGTACCCCAAAAGTCGTTGCGGACGTTCAAGCCATACGAATCGACGATGAAATCGGTCCCGGGAGGGATTACGTAACCATCCACCACGCGTTCGGTTGGCGCCGACTGTGGTACAGAGAATGCTGCTAGGGGCTTGAGACGTGATGACTCTGATATACATGCGGCGAGAAGACTAGAGTTATCCAGGATATACCGCTCCGCTTCGTCAGCGTGCTCCACATGCTCTTGGACCAACAAGTTTTGATAATGTCTGTAGGAAGCCAGAAAAATCAGATTCCATGATATACCGCCCGTAGTGACATCAAGATTAGCGAATAACGATTCATCAATGGTATGTAAGAGTTGGCTAGGCGTCATAGTTCCTTTTCGCACGAGCTCGTACATTTGGACTATTGGTGCTGTTGTCATTCCAGATGAGAGCGCAAGCTGATACGCCTTGTCGTTGAAGACCCTCCACCGCGTCAGGAAGTTGGCTAGCGATTGGTTGACCTTTGTCGGGAGATATCTTGAGGATGAAAAACGTGAAACGCCTCCCTTTATGACCTCTTTGAAGAGAGCCTCCCGCTCAGGGGCCATCTCTCTCAGCTCTGCCATCATGGCTGGTGTCAGTTGTCCGTAGAAGACCTCAGCGACGATCCAGAATGGGAGCAATTTTAGGTCCTCCGCAGGGTCTAGCAGCCCCTCTGAAAGACTCCCATATTGCAACAATTCATCAAAATGCATCTTTATGTGCTTTTTCACAAGTGGCACATATTCAGCAGCGCTCTTCCGAAGAAAAGGATGCTCCACGCCAGTTCGGACAGATTTCCACTCCTCGCCGCTGATCAATCCGACGCATTTGCCCAACAGCTGGCTCATGAAATATCCTGAGTTGTTATTCACTGCTTTGAAATGCTTATCAGAGTCTTTAAAGACACCTCGGAGGTGCTCGGGCCTTGTGAGGACTCTGCAATTTGATCAGCGTCTTATAGCCGAGATTGATTGGGCGTTCGACTCACATTTCTGGCCTCATCCCGGACCATATTCTATAAACATGACCATGGCTTCTCCCCCATTTCTCGCTATTCTCGATTCCTTCGAGAAACTTACCAATATCTCCTTGGCCATTTGGAAATCGATAGGGGCAAGTTGGGATCTGCTTTCCATTGTCTTGATGATGGATAGGAAATCTCCAGAGTAAGTATTTCTATTCATCTTATGTAAGCTACAATTTCCTATAGGAGCTGAGATTCTTACATTGATCAATGCGGAGATTATGTCATTCGTATAGTTTCTCAAGGTACGATTCTTATAGACAACCGCAATAAAAAATATTAGCAGCATCGGCCATATTAAGGGCTTCGGGACGAGGAATAACCCCATTGTCGTTTTGTTTTAGATGATGTGCTACAATGGTTGGTACGTGATTAAGTCCCGAATGATAATATCTCTTTTCGATTTACCGGGTAAACATTCAATTTTCTTAGAGATTTAACAAACTACAATTCAAACCCCCTGTTCTCCTTAAGGGGTAAGACTTACTAAGCTTCGTTGGAAAACAGGGTCGCCGAACCTTTCATAGTCGGTAACCGATATTTCCAGCACAATTCGCTCTGGCAGGTATTTATCATCTTATGAAACTTCGTATGCCCACTTTCTCTTAGACTACTCCCAAAGACTTTGGAGAAGGAGTCCGCTACGACGACAAATCAAAGCCGACGGCTCACGACATAGCCATAGAAGGTATATAGTTACAAGTTTGACTAGGTACCTACTTAGAACAATTCACCAGCGCGAACTGCTTTTTTCAAGGAAGTGTGTTGCAAATATGCGGGTTTGGCTTGGCTTCTTCACGGTCCTATCCGGATGCCCCATGCATAGGTATGTGAAGAGTACGACTACGCGGTTCTGGGTTAAAGACAACGTCTCGCCGGGCTTCACAACTACAGAAATATACTGAGGTCCTTCATTAACGAGACACATCTTGAAACTATGCTTAACCATTATGGAAAGTGACTTTGAATGCACAAGAGGCTTATTTTGACTAGAGCTGAACCTGAAAATGGTCGGGTAGAGAGGAAGACCTTGGTTTCGCAGCTCAACTATTCCCAGAGTGAGACTGTCGTTCCCAATAAGGGCCAGGATATGACCCCATGGTAGAAATAGTTCGTCGGACTCCGAACACGGTGCCCGCTCTCAGTGTAAATTATGTGTTTCAAGTGCAAAGGGGACGACATCAACAGAAGTCGCCACAGTATCTTATGATTAAGTCATACTTTCATATAAACTTTCCAGCGCTGTTATGCCAATAGCTCAGTTTGAATAATCTCCAATATCCAACATGGCTTGGGCTGGATCGAGCGATTCCCTATGGGAATCACCAGAAGGTGCAATTATAGCAGTCATTGGCGCATTCCTGGGCACCTATTGGTTCAGATCACTCCTCTACGTCTTGATTGATAATCTCTTTCCGCCATATAAAGACACATCCTCAGTGTCTAAACCCAGCAGGGTATCGGAAATGTCCTGACTCATGAGATGGAAGATGAAAAAGGTGTGTTACTCCTATCGCCGGATAAGTCTGGTCAATACTTGCTTATTCACTATAGCATACCTATAGTCTCATAACATAGCCAGGTGTTTGCTTTTCAATAAGCTATTATTGTCTTGGCGGGGGTATCGAGCTGGGACTAGGAATTCTAATTCTATAGGGGAGTTGCGGTATCGCAACGCGTGCAGGCTGTGCTAGGATAGTTGCGCCAGATAGTTTATCATGAATTGAAGAGTCATAGCTGGCAGATTTGACATTTTGATGACAGATGGAAAAAAACGTCATGTCTAAAATTGCAGTTTAGTGAGTGCTAATACATGATTCTTCCTTTCTACTGACCTCTTCTGACGTCTGAATTATAAGATAAAGATACAGTGTAACAACTTCATGAGTTTCGATGACCTCCTACGGTGACTTTGGGATTGCAACTAGTCTGAGAACATATCCTTGACATCATCCTCTAAGGGCTTTACCCCCTTCAACTCACTTGCGATCCTCTCCACATCACCAAGGACTCTCAAGATGTTTCTCCCGACAATACCCTCCACATCGGCCCGTGACACGCCGCGCCGCAGAAGCTCGACTACCAGGTCCGGGTACTTACTCACATCATCCAATCCTTTTGGTCCCCTCGGCATGCCGTCAAAGTCGCTTCCGATACCAACGTGGCGGTATCCAATCAGCTCCCCGACATACTGTATATGGTCCACGACATGACTTAGCGCTGCGCGCGCGGGGTCCGCGCAATAGACGTGCTCCAGGTAAAACGTAATCATAACGACGCCATCATTTCGAGCCAGGAGGTGCAGCACATCATCGGGCACATTTCGCACATGAGAGCACACGGAAAATGCCCCGGAGTGCGAAAACAATACCGGAGCTTTGGATACGGCTAGCGCATCCCTCTGCGTATCGAAACTAGTGTGGGAGAGGTCAACAATCATACCTAACCGATTCATCTCACGAACAATGCGTTTTCCGGCTTCCGATAACCCGCCGTGCGCGGGCCGCCCTTCGGCTTCCGAGCTGTCGGCATAGGCGTTGTGGCAGGTGTGCGTCAGCGTGGCGTACCGCACGCCTAAGGCATGGTAAATGCGCAGCACGCTCGCACTGTTTCCAATCTGATGTAGACCCTCAATTCCCAACAAACCCGCTATTTGGGGATTGTGCGAGTGGAAGTGATCCCAAACATCGCTAGAATTCGAAACAGAGATCAAGCTTTCGGGGAATTCCTGGGTGAGACGATGCACTAGGTCGATTTGCTGAAGGGTGTCGTGGATGTTCTCATAATAATCCGAGTCGCTAAGATTTGCCCCTGAATTTGTTGGACTATGTCGATTAATTTTTCACATTTTCTTCCCCTGACGGATGTTTAGGAAATCTAGATAGACGCACCACTCAACGTAGACACTCCAAAACTGCCCTCGTAAACGTCCTTGCTTTAATCGGGGGAAGTCAACCTGCCCGTAGAGCTCTTCTGAACTCGTGAAGTTTTTGGCATATATGTGGTTATGGTAGAATGCCCTAATCCAGATGGCAAAATCATTGTGACCATCTGTCCAGTTGGTAAAACCAAAAAATCAGCTGTGACCATAGTTCCCTTCGGCTTTGGTATTACCTATAAGTGGAGCGGCACCTAAAACTGCATCAACATCCTTTTGAATTGACGTATCCGGAGCCCAGGGAGGATTTATCCGCGCCGCAAAGAGTGCAGTGTAGTTTAGTGTGGGAACGCCAGCCAAGGTGACAAGTACGATGATGAGTAAAGCGTAGTATGATTTCCGTCTCCAAACCGAGCGAAGAGGAGTCTCATTCGGACTGAGAGTCAAGTTACTTCCTGCTTTCTCGTTCATCATTATTCTCGTATTGCAGATTAATTAATTTGGGTTCGGCGGGCGTTACTCATTCACAAATGAAATATGACCATTTATATCTTACAAGGGGCCTCCTTATGATTTATATCTGTTTTTCGGTGTCCGAGCATGGATTCTGGGCACAACCGATTGATATTAATATAGGAAAGAGTTTCATATGAATACAATATCTAGGTAGGTAGATACCTATTAAATAAAATAGAGAATGATATATATATGGATAATTTATGCGATGCGCGAGCAAGCTGTTACACGCATCGAACTGTGGGGTTGATTTCTCGGTATGGGAGAGGGGTAGCCCCTATTCTAGGATCTAGCGACAAAATTCTAGATACAGTTCTTCCGACATAAACAACATGCAAAGCCTACCCCTATCTAAGCGCTTACGTTGCCATTCCCAGCCTTGGTATTGTTTCCATCTCCTTTCTTTTTCTCATCAAGGCCATACTCGGTATCCAGGGTCGTGCGCAGCTCCAGTTGCTTCTCTCCCAGACATAGGATGAAACCTAGCAGTGAAAACGCAAGACTTATATACCATGTGATCTGGAAAGCATCTGAGAAAATATCGACTACTTGATCTCGTGTATCACTAGCCAGTGACATCAGGAAATCCCTGGTTGTATATCCCAGGGCAGCCCCGCTTCCAAGCGCTCTCTCTAGTTCAGGATCACCGGTAATGAGAAAAGCATTTTTTGCAACCTGGGCATTGAAGATGATGGCCGGAATGGTGATACCCCAGACGAATGCGAAACTTCTTAGGAACGCGTATGTGGCCGTGGCACTGGCGGAGTAGGAGTCGGGTAGAGCGGCTTGTAATGCTGTCAAGGGACTGTTCAAAGTAAAGCCTAAGCCAGCTGCCGCCACGATTTGCAATAACACCCACTCGGCGGTAGACGAATATTGATCTAAACGAGAGAAGAGGCCGAACGAGAGCGATATTAGGGCGAAGCTCGTAAAATGTAGGTGGATATACTTCCCGGTGCTGGAAACAATGATCCCGGCGATCATGGTGAAGGGAATTATACAGGTGTTCAGCGGGAGGATCTGAATTCCTGCTCTGATTGGGGATGATAATTGTACGCCCTGGAAATAGATAGGGAGGTAGTAGGTAGCCCATTGTATTAGCATCGCCGAGAGAAACGTTATTGTGTAGGCGGTCGCCGATGTCCTATTTCCGAATAATTCGAGCGGAATGGTGGGCTCCTTGCATAGGCTGGTACTCTCGTAGAAGACGAATAGGCCGAGACCGACAGCACCTAGCACAATAGGTAGGATGATACGCCAGGAGGACCAAGGGAAGACTTGACCACCCATTATCAACCCGAGGAGAAGAGATATGATGGAAAAGATGAAAATTGTATTGCCAAGGTAATCGATACGAGCGAGGGCATGAATCCAGGTAGGCGAGCGCTTGTATTTAGTTTTCAAGAACAGGATGATGGCTATGAGGACCATGCCACCGATAGGCAAATTGATGTAGAAGGTCCACCGCCAAGAAATTGTCTGGACTATGGCACCGCCGATGAGGGGGCCGAGAGCTGCGGAGACAGCACTGCTAGACATAACAATTCCGACATATTTGGCTCTATCTCGAAGCGGCACCATATCGCAAATGATGAGGTCGAGGAGCATCATCAGGGCGCCGGCTCCTAAGCCCTGAATACAGCGGCCGACAATGAGCATGCCAACATTGATGGCCCCACCAGATAACCCGCTCCCGAGCAAAAATATTATTATAGCGGCGATTGTAACATAACGTCGACCGAATATGTTGGACAGTTGACCAAAGAAAGGTTGGATAGCGGTTTGGGTAATAGTGTACGAGTTGGCGATCCAGACATACTTGTCTTCACCACCAATTTCTCTGGTTATAGTCGGTAGCGCAGTCGTAACGATGGTGACGTCGAGAGCTGACATAAACGATGCGCAACATAAAGAAACGAAAACCATCCAGAAGCCAAAGCTATGGCCCTTGGCGGGTGTCTCTTCTGGCTCTTCTTCCTTGACTGCCTCATTTCGCTCTCCATTGAAGTCTGGGTCAGGATGAGGTGTGATATGATCTGTAGTACCCGTCATGGTGACTCTGATAATCCGTCTTTGCAACCAAATGCAGGAAAGCTAAGATGAGAAAGAAATAGAGAAAAGCGGTTGGGAAGCAGTGACATGAGGTCATTTTGGCGGACGACGACATTTCGCAATTCGCATTGAATAAAGTCCCCGAACCATATAATATTGGACGAAACCGAGACACTTTGAGATGAGAGGCAATGTTTGTTTGTATTTCTATGTTTTGTTTGTTTTGTTCGAAGCCGATCTGAGATTTCGATCTGAGTATTCCTAAATAGGCAAGTTAACATTCCCATTAAGCGGTTAAGCTTTCAGGGGATCTGTCCGCTAAATCTTGGTTCGGGGTGTTCGGGTCCGCCAATGTAGCACCCGATTTAAGCTTAATGAAGTGACCTACGTAATCCACTAATTTTAGGTCCCGCAGCCAATGGAATGTACCCGAGAAGTCTCCGACCCGTGGTCCTAGGGACTGGGGAGCTGCTAGGCTGCTAGCCCCCAATAGCAGACACCTCAAGCTAGTAGTATCCAGGCTGCCAGGTACCCAAGTAGGCGTTGGAGGTACCCTTATCCAGAGTCATGGATAGCTACTTCTGTGTCTGGTTTGCATATTCGGGCCCCTCTGAGGAGATTCTCCCTTCATTCTCACATTTTGCAGTTATAGCTACTGCTTTTCGAAACTTTTTTTGAACACTTCAAGTTTCCAATAGCTCTTTCACAATAGAAACCCGTATTTCCAACTCACGATGGCTGCACCAACTGTCCATGATGCCCTTGTTATTGGCGGTGGCCCGGCTGGGATCAGTTCCGCCCTTACCATGGCCCGCGCACTACAGAAAGTAGTAGTCTTCGACTCTGGTGTGTATCGAAACCAACGCGCTACGCACATGCACACACTGCCCACTTGGGATCACAAAAACCCAGCCGATTTTCGCCGTACTGCTCGTGCTGAGATTCTCTCCCGGTATAAGACTGTTAGCTTTCACGACTCGGCCCTCACCCACGTTAAAAAGACCGAGAGCGGTACCTTCGAAGCCACTAGCGCTGACGGGCGCCAGTGGCTGGGGCGGGTCGTTATACTTGCAACAGGCGTCAGAGACGTACTACCGGATATTGATGGTTACGACGAATGCTGGGTTAGAGGAATGTAAGTGGCATAAGGTCATGCTTCATATGCGGTACTCTTCTAAGTCGTTCTTCTCCGGATAGCTTTCATTGCCTCTTCTGCCATGGTTACGAAGAGCGTGGCGTTGCTTCTGCAGGAGTTCTGGCAATTGGCGACCTTGCCGAGATACCCCCTACACTTCATCTTGCCCGAGCAGCCAAGCAACTTGCTGGAAAAGTCACCATCTACACGGACGGTTTCGATGCGTTGGCCGATTCTCTAACAGCGGCCCTTCGCCCCGATGAAAGGAAGCATATTGTTACCGACACACGTCCCATCACAATTCTTGTCAAAGAGAAGGAGGGTACTGATGTTACCATCCACTTCGCGTCTGGTTCGGCATCGCGTGAAGGTTTTCTGGTACACCGTCCTAAGACGGAGCTGAATGGCCCTTTTGCTCAACAGTTAGGCTTGCAGTTAACCCCACAGGGCGACATTTTTACGTCGGCTCCGTTTGGTGAGACAAGTATGCCTGGTGTGTATGCGGTGGGTGACTGTGGCTCTCCAGGAAAGATTGTCGCCAATGCCATTTCTACGGGCGCGTTTGCGGGGGCTGGGGCGACAGCCAAGTTGCAAGCGAAAGCATTCTAGGGTTGCGTGCATCAATGCAACCCATCCTTACGTAGATACCCAGGTTACTGGGTCTTAGCTGCAAGTTTCATAGAATAATTCAAATAACAAGATTGCCTTGGATAAATATCCTGAGAAATTGACGTCTTAAACTTGAGGTAATATGAGGTAGTTATAAGTTGAAAGCCGACGGTCGTCAGACCGCTAACCCCGTCTATAATTGATCGCCATTTAGCGCATCGCACGCCATTCTTGGCTGTATGACGAGATTCTGTTAGCAGCTTAAGATGCTCCCAATTCAAAAAAAAATTAAATAAAAAAGACTTCTCCCAGTAGCCTCCTCTATTTTTAAATTCAGAATGCTCGCAAGCGAAGGTACCTAGTATTATAAAATTTCCAAACATTACAGATAACCGTTTGTCTACCTTAATCATCAGTCAGATTCTCTCACCATAACCTCATCTTAACAAATCTAGTAATCCAGCCCATTTAAGGCTTCAGAGGGACGCGCTCTACCAAAGATGTGAAGACGGAAGAGGGGAGAGGCGGCTCCTGACCCAACCTAATTCTAGCCATCACATCTCCAGCAAGAGGAAGCGAAAACCAAAACGAGCACACGACCCAGACGTAACCAACTCCGGTGGACCATCCTGGGGATTTGGGACCAAAGATCTGCTTCCAAGTCCATTGGACGAAGTCCTCTAGCGTGATAGCTAGGGCTTGCCATAGGAAGTACAATAGGATACCCACTGTACGTTCGCTCAGGGTAATGTTGACCGGTGACGGTAATATCAACATTGAACCCGCGTGGAATGCACCAGATATCGCAAATGCCGTCCAGAGATGGACATACGAATACGGGGTGGACCCCTTCTTCATTCCGAGAGATCGTGCGAATGCGGTGGAAAACGATGTGATTCCCTAGATCGCAGTGTCACGACAATGTCAGATATGACCAGGATGGGATGACGGGACCCAAAACAACAATGAGACGCTCGACTCGGGTAAAATGGAGCACAAACCTTGCGGATCATCTGGTGCCAGAACTTACTCCAGAACTTTCGCACCGTCGTAGCTTCACAGAGCTTTCCATACAGTGGTGGCCAGTCCTAGTTCGAACGCTGATTAGAATCAAGAAGGACATCTCCCGTAAGAGGCCAATCTGAAAATTGCTTACCTCTGGACGACTTAGCCCAAGAATAACAGTAACGATCGAGCAAGCAACATACTGCATATTCGTGACGAAATACGGCCCGGCTCCATAGACAAAGGCTCTGGCGAGGGACCATAACAGATCATCGCTCCTTATAGACAGACCTTTGGAGTCCACGTACGGCTTACCCGTGATTGGGTCGATGAAGAATAGCCGGAGACCTAGTTGCGACACAAGGTCAAACATCAAGAACATCCAGCAGAAATCCACAAGTTGCAGCAAGAGGAAGCGCATTTTCCCCTCCTTCTCGCCCGCTTTGATCCGCGATGGAAGATTGCGAGTCTCACTGCTCCATCGGATACCTCTGAGATTAGTCATGGCGCCTAAAGTCCAAGCCGATTTCTGCAGTGAAAAGGGGACCATTGACGCCGCCTCCTGGGGTGGGCGATCTATACGCCACAAATCTGCTTCCGGTCCACCTGGGGAGGCGAATACGAAGTTTGCCAGCGTAAGGAGGTAGATTGGCCAGGCCAAGGCAAACAGATGGGCAAAGGCCATGTCGTCGGTGTACTGATTGGCGTGTGCGGCAGTTGATAGGCCGATGATGGCAGCACTCGTCAACCACTTGCGTGCCGGGAATTGAGGGCCGCAGAGAGCGACGAACTGGATCCCAAGAAGGACAACATGGGGTGTGATGCTACCTGTTGGCTCTCGCAGCTCGATCTGATCTCCTGTGCTGGGAATATCGCTGTCCATCGCTGCAAGCGAACGATTAGCTATGGCTATGGGGTAAGATGGAAATGCGAAAAGCTAGGCTACGCATAGGTTGCCAGGAAAGAAATGACCACGAAGTTGAGTCGACCTCGGCAAGCGCTTAATACCACGGACATTACTACGATACTGGAACTATCCCGGATGCCCTTGGCGACTCGTCACATTTCCTAGGGGTACGGTTTCCGGATGGACCGTTATTGCCGGACGAGGTACCCCTTTCACGTCGACTGTCTGGGAATTGCATTGCTTCTCAATTGATGCATTAAATCGGAATTTCCCTTAGCCCCCTTTTTGAAATCCCGACTAGGTATCTGGCATGAGTGGAAGCATCGAAATATCATGTTTGGGTTCAGCTCAACCCAAAGGACTACTTGAACGCCTCTTAGACGTTTTCGATGGAAACAGCGTCAATAACCTAGGCTACACGATATCCCTCGCTTGCATGAAGCGGACGTCGGGAGTCAGCCCCGGTCAGCAGATTGATCTTTTGACGTAATTGATTCAGCCACATCGGTTCAAGACATTAGGTACGAAGTTGCCTAAGAGTACATCGGATTTTTCATCGAGTTTCGTGGGCCGGGAACGATATTCTACTGTTATCCGAGTACCTAGGTAATGTTATCTTACTTAAGACGGCAATAAGGACAATGGTTATATCAAACTTCATTCACCAGACCATCCGATAAATCTTAGGCTCAGGTCCTGGGCCCGCTTGGCCCGATCCATTCAGCTTAGCCACGGCAGAGCGCTAGCTCTGGTTAATAATCAGTTCCCGCGTTACGCTATTGACCCAACAGGGCTATGGTGATGTAATCAGTACGGATATACCCGAGAAAGCTACGGATACGCTATGGAGACACGTTATAGGTCACAAGTGGTCAACGAGCTTTCAGGTTATCTTGCGACAAGAATGCCTTGTTTGTATGTTCGGTTAGCCGGAGCACATTCAACGAATAAGGTATCTTCAATAAATATACTGTATTAACTCACCCGTATCTTCGTTTGGTACCAAAAATAACATCCATATCGAATCATTTGGCTGGAAATGATATGGATTAACTGTTGAATGAGACAAGTTTCGACAATTTCAGTCAAACAGGTAGTGCTCAGATAGTATATTATTGGTTATCTACCTGCTTGGTATATTCCTTTCATGTACATATGTTTGAATTTGCAACATTCATTGTTTTTGGGCGGTTGGGCTTCTCATTCTACCCCTAGCGGCGAGCCTTACTCTTACGACTAGGACTCATTTAAGGATCTGCACCTAGATATTCTCACGTCTTATCATAAGGCTCAACTGAGATAGGTATAAAGGCTTTTCAGATGCATGACTTCAATCAGCGAATGTGTTTTGACTAGAACGCATACCAAGAAAACTCGATTAGGAAATAAAGGTTGCACCAACCATGAAAGCGATTACTGTATTTGTTTAGCTTAGGATATAAGATTACCAGGACTTTGTTAATCAGATGCTTAGGTTAGTCGACTTCTTGCAGCTTTGAATCTTTCTGTCTTGCATTTCATTGATGTCTTGGAGTGTGGACGGGGCAACGACTTTCGACCACCATCCTTCATGCAATTCTCGGTCTATTTAGGGACTTGGCAAATGGCACGTAGTCATTTTCTTGAGACCAGGTACTTCTTTACTTCTCAGACCCTTGTCTTGCATCGTTGATACTGTGTATGGCGGTCAGAGCTGTGTTCTCACCTACCTACCTAGGTAGGTATTGATCACCTCGCCCATAGTAGTTCAGGTCCTAGGTTTACTCGAGTTATGTAGGAAATGAAAACAAAACTAAAATCTATTCATATAAAAATAAAAATCGGTATTTTAGGGGATGTTGTTCTTCCCGTAAAGTAGTTCCGGAAGAATAGCGTATTTGGATCATGATATATCATTCCGGCGCCACTTTTAGTGGTACGTCGGTTGCTTCAAGTTCCAAGAGAAGGCAAACCTCGAGACAAAATTTCATCGTTCCATATAACACTTGACATTAATCATTAAATGAGGTGCCTCACGATTCTAGTAGAGTAGAATCCTTATCCCCCTACTCAACGTAAAATAATGCCCACCGATGCGTCAAAACCGGTCAGACTACGATCGGCATGTAATAGTTGTCACGCAGCCAAGGTATGTTACTAATACTCGTCTACTCTCCAATGATTTCTCCCCGAGACTCGCGTATCTAATGCTGACGGGCGTCGAGACCAAATGCAGTGGCCAGAAGACTGGGTGTGACCGGTGTGCCGATCTTGATTTACCATGCAAGTATGAGGTATCAATGGTTGGTAAGATTGCAGGCATCCGCAGCAAGAATAGACGGAAAAGTAGGATTGAGAACTCAGATCATTCGACCCAATGCATGTGCACTGCGGCGTCGTCATCCACGACATCCAGCACAATAGCAACGACCGGTGCAATGGCCACGACAGCACCCGTTGGATTCCCAGTCCAGACTCAACAGCCTATGACGCCGTGGTCTCCGAATGTAGACTTCTCGATGAATCTATTCTCTCTGCAACATCTAGAGGGTAATATGGACGTGGACACGGCTAGTACGGGTACGCCTCTGGCTTGTGCATCTTCTGCTGACGGTGAGATGGATCTCTGGTTTAACACCGGGCCAAGCATCCAGGAGTCCACGAATGAGATACAGACGTCTATCGGGAGCCCTTCAGCTGTTATCCTCGGGTTTTCGGGGTCTAGTGTTCCAGAAGCGGCAGCGGAACCTTCACCGTCATCATGTCTAAAGGAAATGGCCACGCCAGCAGATTCCGACGTAGGGAATCTAGATGAGCTAGGGAGCATTTCGGTATGTGCCGACATTATCAAGGCACTCGTTGGCATACTGAACGCCAAGTCACGTACGCTGGACGCCGTACTCAGCGCTTGCAGGTCACACATCACTCGCCTTAGCACTATCATCAAAGACGATGACTTCGAACACTCAACAGGCTGTCGCACAATCGTATTGACAGCACTAAACTTAGTAATATGTCTATTTGAAAGATGTGTTCAAGTTGAGGAAGATCCTACGGTTAAGGGGCTATCCGGCTCAGATGTTCGGAAGTTTCGCTTTCGATTCCCACTACCGAGAGTGAGTTTTGGCTCCATACAACTTGATAATGGAGAGCAATTCGCGTTTTGCAGCCAGCTTATGGGAGAGGAATTGTCGCGAACGTTGGCTGTCGTAGCCTTACTTACGCAAAGGGGCGTGAATAGAAATTGCAAGGCTGCTATCAGCGCAGCCAACATACAAGAGGTCTGGTGTGAAGACTTCAAGTGCCGATTACGAGCACTCCTCGACCTATTGGGCCGCACGATGGATGATACGAATCGAAAAAGCTGACCTAAATGGCATTATTCTGTAGGAAACAAGATTAGTTCCGCCGGACGAGGCTCTGAACTAGAGCAGGATAGTTCAAAAGGATGGAGCGATTTTCGATATAGAGATTTAATAGCCCAAATCAATTAATCAAACGCAACTGTAGTATACAATTAAAATGAGTGCAGCCGTGACCTTATAAGTACCCCTATGTACGCGTAATTCCCACCGAACACGTACTTATGGTGCACAGAGATCAGATGACTGTCAAATATACCAAACACATAGGACTTATGGCCCATGACTTCCGAACAACTGTGTCATATGTCCCGATATGCTAGGTTTATACTGTGTGAAGGTCAGAGCGTGATCATACTTTCTACGGAGAATTACCGGCCTCTGGTTCAATATTCCGATGGTACCGGGTTCTAACAGTACTATCGGACGCCGGAGTTGGATGCCGCGGGATGCGTTTTCTAACTGGACCGAGATCATACTTCGGTCTCCGTCGCCGACACGGGCCTTCCATCGACAATGTAATATTACCTGGAATACCTGCCATTATTACATACGGAAATATTAATATACCCTTAGCACGAGTCTATCGAATTAACACGCAGTTTTATTATTGGGAAATAAGGAGTTGCCATCATGAACGGAATTCACGCCAATGGGACGACCACCAACGGTCTTGCTATGCACCCACCGCTGAGGAAAGATGGACCTGATACTCGGGACCAAGATTCGGATATGTTAGACCTAGTACTCGAGAACCTCTCATCATCGGTTCGGTTAGCTCTAATGTACATGGAAGGGCCTTTGAAGGATACTATCCAAAGTCGATTGCATAACGAGGACAAGCTACCCGATGCCAAATGTTCTTCCCTAGCCGCGAACGCAATCGATCTCCTACATAGAGCTCAACTGATACTGGAGCCTCGGAGCACAATCCTTGCAGATCACTTCTTAGGTACATCCCAGATGCTTTGTGAGGAAATCCTGGGGTTTGGCTAACGTGATAAAAGGATACGTGAACTCGAAATGTCTGAATGCAGCCGTGGAAAGGGGTATCCCCGACGTCCTCGCAACGGGGCCAATGACCTTAGAGAAACTGAGCGAAGCGAGTGAATCACGAGCCGACCGCCTAGGTCAAGTGCTACGAGTTCTTTACAACAATGGAATCTTCGAATTCGACGAGTCAACAAGTCTATACAGGAACAATGCTGCGTCGTCTCTCCTGCGCTCCGATCACTGGACACAGTGGCGCAACTGGGTTGAGCTATACGGCAACCAGTTTTATGATGTAGCAAGAGGCATCCCCGAATCGACTAAGAAGCATGCTACAAGATGGGGGGCCCAAATCAATTACGATACGGATTTGAATATGTTCGAGTATTTCCAGAAGCAAGGTTGGATGGAACTCCTGCATCGAACACTCGGCGGTGGTGCCGAGGCAATGGCGCCTGGCATCGTTGAGGACTACCCTTGGAGCGAACTCGTAGAGGGGAACAATGGAGCCGTAATTGTCGACATCGGTGGTGGTGGAGGAGGCCTTATTGCTACGTTACTACGTCGTTTCAAGAACCTCCACGGCGCTATTCTCGATCTTCCCGGCGTCATAGCACATGCAAGGACCTTATTCCACGACAAGGATGGGAAGTACGTCGACGTGGGCGATCGCGTGTCACCCGAGGACCTGATAGGGGGAGATTTCTTCGCATCGGTGCCACGATTCGAGATTTACACTATGAAGTGGTGTCTTCACGACTGGAAAGACGAGAAGGCTTTGAAGATTCTGGGAAATATCCGAAGAGCCATCATCGCGGGGCCCAAGAGCCGCTTGATTGTCATGGAGACAGTGATCGAGAATGGGCGTGCGCAAAGGCTGTCTCGGTATGGTGATATCCACATGATGATGACTGCTAATGGTTTCGAGAGAACAGAGCGACAATGGCGAGAGTTGGCACGGCGCTCAGGTTGGGAAGTCAAAAAGATATACAATCTTCGCAATGCGTGGGTCAAGGCCATCGAACTCGTACCGGCAAGCAGTGGCTACGTTCAGGGGGCGGATGTCCTCGAAGTCCAGCGGCTAGCTTCCCAACGAGAATTGATTAAAACTACTATGGGAAATCAGATACATTGTCCTATCAACTTCAAAAAGGAGTCCATGCGTATTTTAGACATTGGAACCGCTGACGGTATGTCATCCTGCTCAATCTATTTCTGGGCACAATGGAAACACAGCTAATATTATCTGTCTACTTACGTTTAGGGCAATGGTTAACCGACATTGCCTCACAACTTCCAAGTAGCACTACTCTTGTGGGGATCGACAATGTGGTAAACTTAGCTCCAGCTTCGATAGCGTCAAACATCACTCTCACGACTCAATCTGTCACTGAGCCATGGCCCAGGAAATGGGAACGTTCATTTGACCTTGTACACCAGCGGCTAGCTCTTACCGCATGCGATACTGCCTCGGCGAAACGCGCTGTTGACGATCTATTTGGCCTAGTCAAGCCGGGTGGCTGGATTCAACTCCTAGAATGCGACTACTCCGGTGCCTACAACGCCACGCTGAAGGCGCGCTACCCCGCCACAGCTCGCCTTGGGGAATTGGTCCAAGATACTCTGGCTGTCACAGGTAAATCCGGACAGCATGACTCCGCGTTGAAAGGCTGGTTACGAGAGGCCGGTGCTGTGGATATCATAGAAACGCTTTTAGACTGTCCTCTTGGCGCTCAAGCTACGACAGCCGAGTTGAAACAAAGCACCAAGGAGAACATGCTCTCTGTCGTGCAGAACCTCAGGAGATCTAGGAATAGTAAGTCATGACCTAAATTTTTCTTCAGTTTACCATGTTCGTATCGTTGTTCGAGTGGCTAATTTCCGTTGATTAGGTACCTCGAAGTTAGGACTGAAGCCCGATGAATTGGACCAACTTCATAACCAGCTATCAGAGGAACTTTCCACGCGTGGAAGCACTCAGAGATTTCATCTCGTGTACGGAAGACGGCCACAAATAGTTTAATTTTCTTCTCGGGTAGTTAATCTTGTAATGTACGGCTGGTAGGGAACTGAGGGATGTTGCTAGGCTTTATAAGCGACTATGTATTAGGTACCTAAAATATTAATTTTGAGTAGAAATATTCACTGTTATAGCTGGAGGCTACCTGTAGGCGGTACCCGATAGGTGGTTACTTTTGACGCTTATCCCCTTCTAATTCATGTGGTGCACAGCGCCCCTTAGGTAGGTATAGCTACTTCTCTCTAGCCCCACTTTTACGCCCCTGAAAGATTTAGGAATTCATTTTCTCATTCACGTTTCGTGTATCCAGTGTAATAGACCACATGAGACCCTTGTAACTCATTATTATCAATTATGGCAATGACTGATGTTGGTTGCCACTCATTCTTTTATTGTATGGGCGATTTCCACGCGATCCTATATGCAAGGGGTGGGCACCTCCTATCCTTTGGGAGACTATCTACCTAGAGGCTGTTATTCGGCACCCCATAACTACCTACATCACTCCTTGTAAACACATCCACCTTTTACTATCTACTAGTCATTAGATATTATCATAAACTTTCATCAATCATCCAAGTTTGGCATTCCAATTACCCAAGCATCCCTCAACGCCCATTGCGTTTCTGGGTATCTCAACATCTTACCTTAAGACTCAACCCGGCTTTATTTACTCTCACAACAGCGAAGCAAAGAAACCCAATGAATGTCATAGACGCAGCCCAAGCCTGCGCGCCCGTGAAACTGCCACCGTTTGCTGCCTGAATCGCACCACCGATAGGCGGCCCGGTCAAGGAAGCAAAGGAAGAAATGCTAAAGGCCATCCCGAGTCGAGTACCGACTGTGTCAAGCCTCTTGGTGATACTTGCGATCGCTGTGGCGGTGAGGCACTGGAAGCTGCCGGAACATATACCGTAAAAACATGAAAAGACGTATAAACCGGGCACGTTGTCGACAGCGAGCCAACAGAAACCAACAATAGCCCATGCGAGAGTCACAGGGAACATCACATTAATTGGGCCAATCCGATCTGCGATTATCGGAGGTATAATTCGAAAGATCATTCCGGCTCCGTTGATAAGAATGACCATGATCGAAGCGGTCGAGTAGTCTAGACCCAATGTTTCTCTACCAAATGATGCAATCTAAATGAACACATAAGAATCAACTCATCTTATCATAGGTAGTCAAGATGTTAAATACAACTCACATAATAGAACGAGAAGTAGTTAGACATAGATGTCGTGAATATCCCTGCCACGACGCCATCGTAAGCCAGCTCACGAAAAGCGGCGAAGTCGATGATGGGACCCGACTTCCTAGGCGGTAAACGCGGGCGCATAAACGCAAACACGATAGAGAGGCAGGCAAGGTTGATAAAAGCCAGCACTCTTGCTGTCCACGCGAACCCCAGTGTTGGAATCAACTGCCTGACAACGACCGGATAAACGATGCCACCGGCTGAGTTGCCAGTAGTCGCAAGCCCGACAGCGAGGCCGCGCCTCTTATTGAAGTAAGTGGCAACGAGGGCGAGAGAAGGGGTAAAGAATATACCTGCCCCAATTCCAGTCAGGACGCCTTGGGTCAACATTAGAGACCAGTACTGCGTCGAGATGCTCATTAGGAATATGCCAAGCACTTGGATGATGGCACCAACTAGGAACGTTGGTAAAAACAAGCCGGCGTCTAGTAAACGACCGGAGAAGACACTGATAACCAAGCAAAACCATATCTGTACGGATCCAATCCATGATATCGTCGACGGGGATTGTGGTAATACCGATGTGTAGTACGTTTGAAAACTACCGAAGGAGTTGACCCATCCCCATGTCGTGAAGATGACTAGCCACCCCACTGTTACGAGTTAGCGAAGTTATCCGTATTATTATTCATAAGATATTATAAAAAGCTCCTCTTAGTAGATAATAGGACATACTTGCGACTTGTGTCCAGGCCTTGACACCTCCATCTGGAGGGGGAGGTGGCTCTGGCCACGTTCTAGTACTGATGCGTGAGGCGACATGCGCCAGAACATTGCTGGTTGTTCTCCTCAAGTCTCCGGAGACCCTCGCGCACTTTCCCTTGGTGTTGTTCTTTGGCGTAGCGTCGGATTCGTCTCTAGTTGTATGCCTTTGGATGGTATTGCTATCGCCATAAGACGAAGCGTTGGATCCACTATCCTCGTGGGAATCTGCCAAGACCGCGCCATGCTTTTCTTCAAAATGGTCGCTATGATCTTGATCTTGGCTTGCCATGATTGCGAAAGATAACAATTAATACAAGATAAGTAAATGAATTGGAGAAGTCCGCTAGCGATAGCCATTTTAGAGTAGAGTTGAGCTGGGGGAATCATACCATAAGAATGATCAATCACTACTACTACATGTGATGGTACTGTTCGCTATGACACTCCGTCTTCGGCCCTAACTGACCGGTTATTAGCAAAGGAGCTTAATAATATTACCTATTAGGACTCCATCGGTTAGATACCCTAACATTGCTAATCCACCAACACTCCCGAGTGCCGTTCCGAACGTCTCCATTGTGGAGCCGACGTGCATCAATCCGGGGCGACGAAGCGACCGGAGCGGCTCCAGACGATGCTCGTTGGGAAGCCCACAAGACCGTCGCTTTCTATTGGGCAACGGTTGTCAATCGGATACCTTCCATCTCGATTACCAAGCGGGTTCGATTTCCACGCCCATTCCCATACCCGCAACCTCTGGGGCTATCTTCTCAACTTTGATTACAGATAAAGTTGCACGTCCCGGTTTCTCATGTGTCATTGAAGGGCTCACCGACTTTAAAACCTGTTTCGCTCCGGTCCGGCCTCGCAGCGAATTGGGCATCAAGGCCAAGTGAATCTCGTAGTCGATACATAATTGTTGGCGGTTGAAGTCTGAGAGTCGATAGTTCGGTATGGGTAATAGCGGTCACAGCATAGCGTAAATTTCGGCAAGCCGGTACACACTGCATGCCAAGCAACCTAGCCGTCGGCCATCTGCGTCTGCCCCAATTCTCCAATAGGAACGGAGTTAGATTTTAAACAGAATGTAACGACGGAATAGGAATCTTAAACTTCCTTTTAGATCACCTGCCTAGGTATATTATGAGAGTTGTATCATATTCGCTGTAAGAACCAGGAAGACGTCGATCATCAATAATACACTAGTGAGAAGGCCTAGTACCGTAGAAGAACTCCAATTATTTTAGTTTTGTCAGTTAATATGGGTCCTTCTTGCGTGCATATTGGGCGCTCTGACATTCTTAGGTGTATCCTGATATTCTCCTGAAGAGTGAGGATAATAAGAGGTGGAAAAGGTTGATTACGACAATAGGTCAAACCTATATCAAACGTTATAGGAAAGAAACATGTTTACTTATGTTGCAAGTTAAATCTAATATTATAAACCAGTGACATCTATGTTGAGCGCAAGCTAGTATATAGCTACTAATAAGTACCATGTTCGCAGCTCTAGCACCAACTTCACTCCTAAGGTGTGGGTGTGTTTCCATATTTGGGATAGAAAATTTTCGAACTTCCCCGTGTGATGTGGGCTTAATATTTGAGATACCTAGCCAAATAACTCGTACCCAATGGACCTAGGTAGATATTATAGCTTGGTACTCTGGAAGCAATTAGCCTTGGCTGGATGGAGTGAAGTCAGTCTATAACTTATCAGATAAGGCTGCCTTGCTCTCTGACTTGAGCACGTTCTTTTAGCCGTGTCGCCACGCCGCATTACGAGTTTAGCTGTGCGTGTTTCTCTACTTAAACTTTAGGAACGGCATGCCGCAAACTGTATTTTGACACCAGAACAGTGCGTAGCTCGACACCCTGCGCAAGACACAAGCCTTACGTCTTCAAAGCTTGGTCCTATTTCCATGTGCATGACCATAAGTATGATCATAAGGGCGCCACGTCCCATTCGAACAGTAATCTCCCGGCTCTATTTCTCGTTCTAGAATGTCAGGCGAGTCGCCCCGTTCCATTCTTACACTATGAGGCTCTAACACAACCTACTGAAAGCCAATGTTGAAAACGCCTTACTTCAGCCGTGAAAATTAGACTAATTAGGATAAGATTCTATCACAGGGACGAAGCATTGCAACGGAGAAGTACCCCAGATTGCTATCTCGCATCGCACTACGACGTATCCATTTCTGGCTGACAAAGGTTGGGGGCCGAAAGCACTAAATTAGATACAGATAAACTGGTGGAATTAAAAATCGAAAGAGTAAAAAGATATTCTTAGAAGACTGGGCCGACTGAGAGTAAATAGGACAAGGTAAATGAGTCAATGATTAACTGCTCGCATCCATCACAGCATTGAGGTTGCCCGCCTCGGGCGGAAGTAGGTCCCAAAGCGTATGGTGCGCATCCGCCATGTCAATGATGGCGCTCAATAAATCTAATAGATACCCGACTCTCCGCCGCCACCGGACCTGCAACAGAATACGACCTGAGCAATTAAGAACTCCAAAAATCACAAGTTAAGCACTTTCGCTACCGAGTTTTTCACTTGGTACCTACTTAGAGCTTTGATCGCGTAAGGTGGTTCTTAGGGTGAATAGAAAATCCTGGTAGGATATATCAGAAAAGAGATCAATCCCTCAAAATGGTTGTCCTATGCTATCATCTTTAGAGGAATTAAATAGCGTTATGTTTACTAAAAATTCCCAGGCTTTGTCAGCAGTGGTGCTGGAAATGTTTCTTATTATAGATTGCGGCTGAGACAGTTTAACCTAATTCTTATCAAGCGTAGGTAGTAGCCGTGGGAAATCCATCGGCCCTCATTCCGCAATCTACTAAGTGCTCCGGTAACTACCTACATGAGGCTTGCGCGATGCTTGCGCCGTAGCTCTGAGGAGCGCAGAAGGCGAAGACCGTTTCTGTTAAAGCACCATCCAAAACGTATCGAAGATGCAGAAGTTTACTTCCCACGCTGACGTTTATCATCTAAAATTGACATATTGCAAACTTGGGGTTAGGACTGTTGATTGCGACCTACATTAGAAACAGTTGTTGGTACGAACATCCCTGATGTGCACGTTTCATCCAACTATTTTGGGCAGCCCATGTGCGCCCCGCGCAAGGCCGGGGGAATTGCTTCCTTGCTCTCGCCCCCAAATACGCACCAGATTTACTGAAGTTTCCCACTCCGCCGTGTTTGGTCACATATGCAGGGAGCCTCATAAGCCATGGGCGTATTTCCTCTCTTGGACGTGTTAACAAACCTCGTCAGCTTTGGGCTCGATAGGGGCAGGGGATATTCAGTATAGATATGAGGGGAACGTCTCGTGAGAGATATCCCTAGGTCCCCTTCACTTGGTACATCAAAGCCCCCAGCAATTCATGATTCCAGAATGTTGCTATCAAAGCCATTCCTCGCCTGTAGCTATGCTATATTCTGCAACACTGTTCTAGCAACCACTCCTTCACAAAACTTTGAAATCAATGTGCGAGATACTCCCTATGCATCACAAGCAGACACTCTTCGTGCGCTTCGACGGTCCCTTATAAGCCTCAAGTCTCAAAAGAGAGACACGGTATTGAAAAACAGTACGACTTTGGATAAAAACTGGGATGGAGCAACTCTGCTTAGCATGTGAGAAGTGTTTCGATTACCAGGTCAATAACCAATGTCACTATTCTATTTCCTAACCTCCGATCTAGCACTGCTGAACCGGATACTCAAAGCAACGTTTCGGTAACTGCTAATATTGATATCACCTGCACAACGTGCTATATCAAAGGCAATGCGACAGCACAATTTAGTGTCGATGGAGGGTTCAATGCTACTCAAGCAATCCAGAACTTCACGGGACAAGTGAAAAATGAGATCTCGAACATCACTGACGAAGTGATTGATTCGATCGAGAACTACTTCCCGACGGTACTTCACAATCTCGAAGACGGCATAGATTTAGACGATTTCGACTTTCCTCCGATCAACGCCACATTCGATGTTGACTTTCCAGATATACCCGAGTGTCGTCTTCAGTTTTCATTTGATGGTCTGGAGTTATACATGCTCCTTGACACCGTGTTATCGGCTGGGGCAACCTACAACTTGAATCTCTACTCATCTAACACGCCCATTGGAGTATCCGCCAGCAATGAATTGTTCCTTGGTGTTATCTTCTCGGTTGATTTAATCTTGAGCGCCGAAGCACAGATCGACATTAGCAGTGGAATTCACATCAAGCTGGAAGATGGCGTCGGTCTTGACATAGCATTATTCGGAAGAAATGTCTCGAGTATTACGTTGTAAGTGGAACCCACACTTCTCTGTCTGACTCAAGAGGTGCTAAGGTTTTTGAATTTGAAGTAACGGTGCCAACTTCGAGTTTCTCCCTGTTACCGTCGAAGGTGCTGGTGGCCTTCTAAGAGCTGTGCTTCGCATTGGAGTAAATGCAGGATTTGAGTTATCGACTCCCAGTGTCGCGATTCCAAGTTTCTCCTTCTCGACGAAGGCCAGTACTGGCGTCGGAGTCAGCATATGGGCCAACGTTGCCGAGTTCACAACAAATATCACTGCTGCCCCTCAGGGCGATGACGAGGACTGTTCCCTCAGGGTCGAACAGCTATATCAATTCGGATTGGGTGCCGCTGCTGGAGCTACGCTTGTCATTGGGGCGGAGACATGGGGACCCCATCCAAATACAAACATACCCATCTTTTATACGACGATTGCAGATATATGCGCCATTCAGGGTCGTACTCAGACTACCATCGCTTCCACTGCAGCAGTTACAGCCAGGGCGGATGAGGACTTAACGACGACGACTCTCACCAAGAAGGTCATCTTCACCGGCACGGCCTGCTTAACCACTGGCTTGGTTAACTGTCCGGTGTCCTTGCAGACTACTACCAAGGTCACAAGCACCTTGACACATATCACGGCGGTTCCTTCGGGGTCGGATGCTACTTTCCCAGAGTCGACTGGCACTGGCGTTGCTACTCCTGTCCCCTTCGGCACTAATATGAGGTCCATCGCTGCTACAACAGGGTCTCCTGTATCTTATACACCGCCTCCGCCAACATCCACCTCGTCTGGAGATGGCGGTGTATCGAGCGAGCACCCTCTAGGTGAGGTTGGAGGTGTTGATAAGAGAGTCATCATCGGTGTTAGCGTCGGTCTTGGTGTTCCCGTGGTTGCCGGTATCATTATCGGTATCTAGTAAGTCTCCTTTCACATTTCTCTTCTTATTCTTCCAAATCTCGTCTTGTCCTGAATACTATCGAAGTACTTGCTAACATCCGCCTCTAGCTTCTGCCAGAAGCGCAGGAGATATGCGCCGGTGTCGAGGGGCGATGCGGTGTATCTCAGCACGCCTCAGCCCTATCAGAGTAGTCGTGGGGCGAAGACTAATATGGTCACAACATCGACGGCTGGTCATAACTGATCGACTGCCTCGACCCTCCTTATTACTTGTTCCATGTGTTGGATTACTGGGCACTCGGGCCCACGCTATCTTTTCGATGTAAAAACATCAACGTTTTACAAGATTCCATGATCTAGATGGCGCAATTGCGCATGTTTTACGTGGGTAGACTTAGATACCATCATTTTGTGTTTTGACTTTTCCAATGATACCATATTATGCTCCTACAGTCTGCAATTAAGCAGTTCCATCTAACAGATAACTACTCTCTCATTCTAAAATTTGTGGCCGGTGCCTTTTTCCAGGTAACATGCTAAATATCTCGACAGATCTAAACGCGCAGATACGCAGGGGTTTCCCCTATACTCATTTTCAGGTGCTAAAAGTGGGTCCATATTAGGGCCTCTGTACAAGGTACTTGGGCTTGGGAACATTGAGCAACTACCAGGTATATCTTAAGAGTGAGCCGGGGGAGAAGTATCGTCTACTGGCTACCCTTCTACACGCGACTTGTCACCTAAGACTAGCTATTTTCGCCGACGTTTACTTAATAGAGTTAAGCTAGGCTAGTCAGTATACGAGTCAATAGTGTATATACTCTACCTTCCAACACACCACTTGTTCACCAATCATGTCTTTAGATAAACGGAATGCATTATGCATCGGTTATATAGTACCAAAGAAACTATGATATCTCTAGGTGCTTAGAACAGCTTGGATGAACAGGGACTCGTATACATGCTCGGGGTTTGAAGGTCATCACTGGGAATCTATATCCAAAGAATACTTTTGCTGGAACTGGTACATATCATTGATGAGCCTGCTGTGTCTGGCGCTCCTCTCTCCACATCTTACTGCGAGCTGTACGAAGCTACCTGAGCAGCTTCAAGTTAGCGGTGTCCTTTTTCCTATCATATCACCGCGTCACCCTCGACACCAGCACCTCACGGAGCTAGCTTCAGAATAGGGACCACCCCCCCAGTAGTCAGTCCGGTATCAATTCTTCCTGGCTCGATGCAGCCTGGACTAGATTCTTGTTTCAACTGATCGGGGCCGTTCCATATTTGAACTGTCGATTTAGGAAACATACAGGGTATACATATACATTTACAACATACGAGGTAAGGAAAATCATAACCCATGTCCCGCGTGTTGCCGGTAAGCTATAATGCCCTCGTATTATTAATAGTCGGAAGCATCCATATTTTAGGATACTCTGCGTAGGGTAACCTCCTAAGACGGCAGTGAAAAGGGGTTGTGTGTAGACTTGAAGGTAGCCAACAGCCAACCAATTGGATCAAAGGATAATCTGCTGTTAGAAGCGACGGCTTAGTGGCTCCGCAAAGGGATGAAATCGCTTCCCTCCGAACCGGTGATATCAATACTCCCTAGAGGATGCCGGGGGCGAGAGCCTTGGGGTTTATATTCACGTTGCACGCTTGATGCTGAGGTAGAAGCGCCGCTAAATGCCTGCTTGAGCGATTGAGGTACGAGGAAAGCCAGGATTGGTCGCACAGTCGGTAAGCAGCAGCACATGATAGCAACATTCATCTCGACAGCGGTCCAGACCTCGGCGTCGACATAGCTCCCTAGGAGAAAATGTGTTAATAATCACGTATCATGTTTTTTGGGGATAATGCCGGAAACGTACAAGGGATATCTGATTCGTCCAGGTTCAGTGTGAAATGGATGCGCATGCCGCTCGCGATAATGACGAAACTTCCTAGAGCGAAGAGAACACTGATGATAATTTTGTAACGAATGCCGAGCTGGAGGGTCCATACGTCGCGCATGGGAAGGCATAGCAAGCATATGTCGGCAAGAATGTTTGGGATGGAATTTCCGATGAAGAACCATTGCGTGTCGATGCACTTCTTGTCCTCTAAATCGATGTCCCAGAAGCCACGGATGGGATTGCAACTGAAGATGCTGACCAACGTGAGAGCGACGCCCCACATGATGACGAAGATTGCCAGGAGTCTGGTGCAGATGAACATGAGACGCGTGGGGAAAAGCTGTCGATATAGCGCCATGATAGACAGCTTGATGAGAGTGAATCCGACGCTATAAACGATCTCTACGACGAAAATAGTCTGGAAGAATGTTCGAATGTTGGCGGGTGGCACTCGCTCGATATGTAAGCCGAGCCCCAGCGCCGTTGCTGAATTATATCAAAACCAGGCATTAGCGCGATCATAATAAAATCATGATGAAGCCATACCGTATAGCATCATTGCGGATACGCCATATGCGCAGAGGAGGCCGGCGAAAACTAAGTAATCGGACACGATAAAAGCTGACTTCTTAACTCGTCGAGATGCCAGACGCATTAGGAATGCAATAAACGCAAGTATCATACAAGATACAATAGAGCCAATGATCATGCTGCGCTTGTCATCAGCGAGGTTGACGTCCCGAGGGACTATCAGATTCTTGGCCGGAACCATGGTCATTGATTCCTGAATAAGCTCAAAGCTGAAGATGGAGCTAACGGATGGAGGCTAATGTTAAAGCATGCTTGGGATGAGCAGGCCAGAGAGTCATCATAATATTTGGCGCATCCTTCAAAAGTCGGGGTACCGGAGACTATTTGTCCTGCCTCCTAAATATAGGTGCTGCCAGTCGTGGTGGTCCGCATTTGGAGTTCTGTTGATCTTCAGCAGCAGAAATTCTTCTCAGCCTAGGCTTTTACGGTCGCATTTGCGTCCGATAATCTTGCATCTGGTGCGTAGTATCTCCTACCTAGCTCGCTGGAGCGGCAGTGCCTGCTACATGTAGCAGTTTATACCCTCGTGCATATAAGGCAATTATGCTTACGAGAACACAAGGTGAAATCGAAGGGAAATCGAAGGGATCTTGACTGTCTCCCAGCTTATTCTCGGAGTCATCTTCATCCGTCGCATTCGTACCCCCTCTTTCGTCCTACTCAGACTGCTTTCTGCTCTCGTAAGTGACCATTTCTTGGGTAACACAGAGACGGCGAGGGTCAGCCACTCGCAAGATTTGCCGGCACACCGTCTCCAATGTCGTTCCTGATAAGTGGGGTGCTGACGGATTCAGTGGCGTCCCCCCCAACGAAGAACTGGCAGTACATGGCTGACACCGACGCCCGCTTTAGATGGATTTGTATCTAAGATAAAGTGCGGGTGTCATCTCAATAGAAGGTAGCAATGAAGTAACGTTTGACAGCATGAAGGATTCGTCGCTGGACTCAGGATTGGCCTCTCTACGACATTACAGACGTTCATTTCATAAACAAACACCTACCTAGGTAAGGGATATTAAGCAAATGAACCTAATGTAGCCATTATTACCGAACGTGCAATTTCTTTTTCCTTCCCTGGATGAGACGCATGTTCAATCGATCCTAGATTTGTTAATTGGCATCAAGGAGGAATGTGAGTTGTCGAAGGTCGGCAAAGGGCCGAATCATTGGCAAGATGTTAGAGGACATTCAATACTTCAACAAACGCTCGATATTTTTTTTTCTTTTTCTCACACTAGAGAATCAAGTGCTCGCCTCTGTATGACCACCTACCTAAGGTACCTAGGTACATGGATGCGTATTTTAATTGGCTTGCGTTAATTTCCTTTCGCTGATCCGTTGAAAATGCCCGAATTGTAGTAGCCCGTGCGGACCCTCGCACGTACCGTAGGGTTTAGGCCCATACGAGTTTTCGAAGTCAATGCAACAGATTGTATCAGGTAAAACACTTGCTCATATATTAGCAAGCAATAGGTCAAGATAAAGTTGTGGCAGAGGAATGCCAAGCTGTGGAGGATTCCTGGGAAATGTCTAGATTGCGATGATACCCGTACAGTTGGGAGGGTATCAATTCAGTGGCGGGCGGAACAGTAATAAGTGGCTGAAGGATTCGAAGCCTGCACTACTACCAATTCACATTGTCATACCCACCCTGAAAATTTTGGGTTGAAAAAGGGGTTGCCTGTCAAATCGATAGATAGTAACCTCCAGTAGTCACAGCATCGAGTTTACACGACATGAATGCGTTAGACTTTACCATGTGGAAGTCATTTACGTGCCTATTCGTGAAACCTTGGCTCATATATTTCGAGGAAAACGGGTTTTAAGGCGTAGGAAGTAGTACCTACGAAGCCACAACTTCGGGGTATTTATTACCTAATTTTCGACTCAAATCTTCGCTATGATTAGACATATCAAAACTAGGAAAGGTAAGATTCCTGCGAGTTTTTTCACAGCCCGTATTGCAAGTCCCGAAATCAGACGGCTGCAAAACTAGGCAATCAAATAGGGGTTTTAAGGTCAGACACCTAGTTTAACATCCTTGAAAACATTCCCATTATAATGGGCGCTACAATAACCTCCCCCGATGAAGTGACCCTCAAGGACCACCATTACTTCAGTGCGCGATACGGTTGAGGTACATCCATTGTTCAAGCTTCGAGGGGCGCTATACTCTAGGAGCTGCGGTATCTAGTAACGGGCCGGCCCGTGATACTTGGCCCCTCCTACGTGGCGGACTGCCCATACGCCCGGGATGACGCTAATAGGCGCGGGCGGCCACTCTGGAACCTCTCCGCGAGCCCTAGCAATAGCCACAAGTTCATCTTCCGAGATTTCCGACCCGGGCTGCTTACGGCGTTCTGGCTGCTTCCGCCACCTCTCTTCGCGTCATTTCTGAGGCCCACGACTCATTTAATCCCCGCACGAAAGATATGAACATCTTGTTCTTCTATGAGGCTTTCCATCATTGCGGCGATGAATATATCTGAGCATTTTGTGAGCGCTTCGTCTTCGAGTGAAGTATAGCGCAAGGCTCGTCGTTACTGAGGATACTTGTAGATGGTACGAAATCTCGAATGAAGATTTCAGAACTTATTCGCCCTGAGATCTCGCAGTACATGTGTGGATGCTGAACAGGAACAAGTACATGGGTCTCAGGATGCTTGCTATTGGCAATCCTGCGGAGCAAACGGTGACCGGAGTAACGCACTAGCATCCCTGGAATTGTAAATGCCGCTTAATTTCAAACAGCTATCGTTGCTAGATGAAATATCTCGAACGGAGTTTTATGATATGATTGCACAGCCACATTGAACAGCAAACCATGTACTCGTGCATTCCCATGTTCGCAATCTTTGCTTCGTTTGTAAAACGCATTCTACTTCAAAGCTTGAAGTATTAGATGGTTTAACATCAATATCTCCTGGGATTATTCAGCTAATTAAAGCATGCAGAGGAAAGATCCCCCATTGGCGAGCTTACCCCGAAAGGATGAGACATGCATCCTCCCGCCGCCAGTCTACATTGCGTCTCATTGTTTACTGGGTATCTCGCACCTCGCTATGCGATGCACCATTCTGATCCTTCCCGCCAACCCCAGACATTTAGCAGATTTTGAGTGGCGTCAGGACACAATCGAACAGAAATATCTAGTACCGTAACTACCTCAGAATGATGCCGGGAAAACCGTTGAATTGCTACTACACCCTTCAATTATGCCACGTATATTCCGTCACATAGTAGCATTGACTCCAAATATTGTCTATTATAGAATTGCGACTATTCACAACACTTGCTCTCCTTGCCTCCAGTAAACGATTTGCTCCCGTCGAAAGGAAACCGATAACCTAGAAACAGTTCTACGCATGTCTAAGACCACAGGAAACGGCTGGCACTGTAGCCTTGAGTTCAAAATCGTCAGCATCCTACCTTATGTAATGTAACGGTCCGCGTATATTCCTTGTCGCTAGAACATCCACCTACTCCAATATTATCCAGTTGAAATATAGCCACAATTTGCTCACGATGACTTGCACACCATCTATTGATGCTGTGCCTTAATTTTCTCTACCGACCACCAAGGATCTAATGAGGAGACGATATTATGTAGGTAGGCTGGCGCTGTCGATCTTGGTACCACCCGGCGCCTTGAGAGCTGAATACCTACCCCCTAAGAATGCAAATAGGCCGAGTCCTCACACCTGACAGAGATAACAAATGAATGATTTCGGTTTAAGGCCATCTAAGTCGCCTCAACAGTAGGAGGAACGGATGAGACCATCCCTCAGCTCAGAGAGAAAGGTAGCAGCAAAGGAATGTGGGATACTCCGTGATTAGAACTGAGGCATTACGAACAAAGCGTACGCCACGAGAATGCGGAAACAAGTAGTTGAGATTCGAACAATAAACTGCGGAGAATATCATAGCGCGCGCATAAGAGCTATAATTTGACTTACTTCAAAATGCTCCTACGATGTCTGTGCCTGGTAGTATTTTGTCCTTGAATGACCTCCTAGTCCTTAACCACCTCAGAGCTAGGTTGTAAACTTGAAGAGTACCTGCCGCCTTGACTTAACATTCCTTGTTTACTACCTGTTTTAACATCAGTCCACAGAATAGGTACCTAGGTGCACAGCTTGGTCTCCAGTATTACTGATTCGTGAATAGCAGTTTTGGTCCGACCTCCATTTGTTGTGTTTGAGCTCATGGCGACAATCTGCAGGCCAGTCTTCTGACTAAAGGTCGTCCAATCAACCATGTAATCTATCCTAGCAATAAGTGTTATGCACATGGAAGCTGGTAAGTAATGGCTTGCATCCAACGTATTTGTGATGCGAAGTTCCTGGATTGTTTAGGTACCCAGAACAAAATACGAGGGTACCTAATTGCGTATCTCGTTTAAAGCCATGTGTCATCTTCGATAGCTCATGGTTGTTAACAGACAGGATCATAATGAACAAAGCTATGAGTCGATATGATATCTAGTGCTGAGACGGTAACGACACACCTATTCGGCTTTTTTCATGAAAAAAGAATATTGGTCTCATTTCTAATCCAGGAGTGAGTTAAAGTCTCGACCCCCTGGAGCGAGTTAACGGTCTAACTTAGAAACAAGTGTTTGGGATTATGCATAGATAGGTACCATAGAATTCGCCAACTGATGAATCTGAGACGAAATACTGTTCTGAATAGGCAGGTGTATACTAATTCTATAATAGTAATTGCGGTCTCAAGCACAGGCTGCATGTTCTCTGACTACTATGCTAGTAGTTGGTACTATATATCCTATGTACAATAATGCAACCAGATGAGACCACCTAGGTCAGGTAGGTAATCTAGGACTTGATCCTGCCAATAGTTTGAACGGCTCAAAATGATGTGCGATTGGTATTAGAGAGCTCATAGTCATTGACAGGCATGACTGCCTACCACAATCCAAGATGGAACAAAGCCTCCAGAGAAATAATCAACCGTTACACAACACTGCCGAGTAAGAAGCAGCATCGACCCCAAACAATGTTGTGCCTAATGAATAATAATTATTGCGAATTGTTAAGATTGCTTCCGCATGCAATCTATTCTCACTGATCCTTAACACCGGCCGCGTCTCAATCCCGATGGGATTCTCCTTTCGGCCCCTGTACGGGGCCCGAAACTCGTCGGATTCAAGCGCATAATCATCAAATTACTCAGGACAATGCCCTTCCAAATAATGATCACGTATAGCGGCAGCTACCTAGGTGATCTGAGATTTAACCTTCATAATCGACTCTTCAGGTCTAAGGATCACATATTTAACTGATTGCAATGTCTCTAGTCATAGTCCACCTACCATCGTGGTCCACATTTCTGGCCAAGGCTGGAGACACCTTAGGTTAACCAAGTTTCTTCTCGACGAATCTTGGTTCAGGCTGTCCTTCATCCGGGATTAGACGGCCTGCCACATCGAAGCTTGTATGCTGTCCCTTGAATCGGCTCCGAAAGTACGGCACCCTCTGCTGATGGAACGATGCAGGTCTGGCGCTAGCATCGTGTCACGCCTTCGATGCCCCGACTGCGTGGCTCCCTGATCAAAGGCGGACTGGCGAGCCCGGCAGCCCGTTATAAGTCATGCATGGGTAGAAAGGAGCCAGTGGGCCTCCAGACTGGCTGCAAGACTCGAAATCAACTCGGTTGATACCAGTAAATAGCTTGAGAAGCTCTGCTTTTTTTTTCTCTGCTTCTTTTCTCGTGTTAGTCCGGGTCTTATATACTAATGAACAGAAAACATTGGTCTTAATCCGGGGGTGCTTGTACTTCACAGTCAGTTAGCTTCACTTCGCCTCAGGCTTTATCGACGTTAAACGCCGCATAAGACCCTATCCTGATGCTAGATATACTAGACGAGAGCTAGATATACTAGACGAGATATGGATCAATCGATTAATCGTGAAGTGGATATAAAAATATTCCAAGCTTCCGGTTGGCGGAGAAAATGAATTCAACATCGCGGCCTTGACCATGGGTCATAGCGGTAAATCTCGGCCAACCTGCGATATCCCAGATCTTCTTTACGTCTCGCACCCACAAAAAGATAATGACTGCCCGCCAAGAGATCCGAACCTGCCTAAATAACCTTTGATCCGGGATTGCCAAGATCTTGACGTCGCCTTCTTCCACTTAAAATCGGAACAGAATCATCCGAGAATATTAGAAGACAAGGTGCCTGTATGAAGCGCGCGAACTAGATCAACATTATTTCGCTGAATTAATACCAGCTGGAGACATTCTCTTACCTATTCAATATCCACCGGGCAATATAAGACTAGGATATATAATAATAATTCTCAGGGCAAATGTATATTAGTGCCACATATCTTGTTATATAAGGTACATAGTAGGCATGGGAATATTCCAGATGCTTATATAGACGTGTTGTGCCAGTTTTCGACGTAGATCGCTTCCACCCGAAACGACGCATTGAAGCTCAACCAGTAATATTCGCCACATCTACCACATCATGCGTTTATCTATCCTCGCAGCCGCTTTAACGTACGCCTCCGTCGCGTCAGCAGCAATAACATGGAGCCTACAAAAAGCCACCAACCCTACGGCCGACCAGGCCGACGCGTACACCAAGATTGAAGCGGCAATGAAGCTCGCAGTCGCGCGGTACGCCAAGTGGTCCAATGCCAGTAAGACGGTGCGCGTCTACTACTCGCCGGGCGTGCCCACAGCCGAGGCCAATTTCAACGGCGACCTGAGATTCGGTTCGGATAGGTCGTATATGACGCAGCGGACAGCGATGCACGAGATTGCGCACACTCTGGGCGTCGGGCAGACGGCTGCTTTCGACAGGCTATGTGCATCGGGGAATTGGCCGAAAGCGCTACCGCTATTGCGGTCATGGGACGGCGCGAGTGCTAAGATTAATTGTGGTGGCGGCCATTTCTGGCCGTACGGGTTGAACTACGAAAGCGAATGGAGCGAGACAAATGGGGATCGCCATGTACAGTTGGTTGATGCTATGATTGCAGATGGACTACAGGGAAACTAAAGGGGCTGTCATATGTTGAGTAGCTCCTGTGAGAATCCAACCTCGAAAACTGCTCTATATCGATACATAAAATCTGAGATCGGTGATAATCACAACGTGTGAGCTATGCGCCTCTCGATGGTGGTCATGGTCTCGGCCGCCTTGACCGCCGCCTTCTGAATCTCTTCGTTAAAACGGGGTCCTTCCCCAGCTCCTCAAACCTGGTCTGCCAAAAGCCCCATCGCTGCAGGCACACGGCGGGTGTGCCTTTGTATAGCGAGCCTCCCGGGAAGTATTGCGTTTCGTCCTCCGCAACATTGGCGTAGCCAATATTTTCTCGTGCCCACCAGAGAAGAGGCTTAGCGCCGTGAATCATCCACTAAAAGAGCGATAGTTAGTAATGACTCCTCTAGAAGGGGTTCGGGAGAAAAGGGCACGTCTCGGGGGCGATAGGATCAATCATTTTGGCTAGGGAATTCTAGTTCCCAAGGGTGAAAAAGAACTACATATTCATCTAACTCACTTCGCAGGGTACCTGCATCCTACATTCTGCCTTTGCGAGATCGTGATCTGTGTCTAGCTCCTCCTCAAGTGCTTCCCGGAGGGCGTCGACAACCTGGGTATAGGGACCAAGTGTGCCCGTGTTCATGCATCTAGCCGCAAAAGAGTTTATATTACGCCATATCTGCGCAGATTCTGGCGTAAATCCTACCTCTTCGTCCATAGGGTCTGTTTCCGTAATTAGTGGTTAGATTTGCTTTCATCAACAATAGTCGAGAAACATACCATTAAATGATACTTCCATACATTGAGGAAATAGAGGCATGTCTCTCCATACACGCCGCTCACCCTACAAGTTAGAATAGTTAGAAAATGCCAGTGTAGTATCAATGATGGTCTAGATTATATACTAACCGTCCAAACGAGCAAGTCCCCTTTTCCAATTTGTTGCAGATTCTGGAGAATGCTGACGAAATGTTCATGTATCTCACTTGTTACGTCGGGACTACTAATAATATCGATCAGAAGGTCCCAGACCATCCACAGGTAGTTTTCGGCTTCCTCCTTCTCCGTTAGAGGTGGACAGTAATAGTCAATCTGAAATGCGGCATTCTCCGTGTCTTCGCAAGCAAATGCATTGAGTATGTCAGATTTCTGTGGGGAAAGGGTTCTCTTTTTTATCAGTGTAAGATTAAATAGGATATTCTTGTGTTCCGCCATCGCGGTCAATGTTGAACAGGTAGGAAGAACTGAGATAAGGAGATGGGGGAGGATCTGACGTTGGCGGCTGATTGCATTTCTTCCAAGGTACAAGAAGCTGCCTAACGCGGCGTGGATTTCAAACCAAACCAACAGTCGTCCCAGGCTCTTGGTAATCGGTAGGTAGGGGGATCTAGACACTTACGGGTCAACTTCTCATAGTGATGATTGGAGATTAGGTACACTGGCCCTTCGAATTAATGTTCAATATCATTATAAATGATATTTAGGCCCCAAAGCCACCCCCCTATCGATTGGGAGGCTGAGGAGAAAGGGGCGTGTTAGATGATCGATAGTCAGGTGACAGCAGTCACCTGATATCCTACTCCTAAGAGCGTCTTTTCCTAATCTATAAAGTACCTAGATACCGGATATCTGCGATTCGATCCATCATGTGCTTGGCTAAGTCTTGTTTTAAGCGCTCATATAGATTCATTGGTATGAAAAAAATTCGAGAAAGATGCCTTTAAAATGGAGACCGTAAAGTGTTTATGGATAAAAGGGAATAAGTTGGAACATCAATTTGCACTCTACAGCCCCTATTCGTCTCATAGTTTTTTCACCGCCACATGTCACTAGCCACTTCGAAGTTCTAATCGGACGACGATTTGAAACCGTTTTTAACGTTCTAATTTTTAAATCTAGAGACTTTTGAAACCGTATAAAACAAGATAGGATATCCAATTCAATGTCCATCATTATATTTCAAGTGACTAGTCAGCTATAACCAGATAGCTACCTTGTACATGGCCAGCTTTACGTGAAGCTACACCTGCGGCTCCCTGAATTCCTTCGTTGGACTCCACCGGTAGCACGTACCAATGCTGGACTCTACCATGCCATGGTCAAAGCTACTTCACTTCCGCATACTTCTGTAAGCTATCAAACAGCCGTCCAAAGATACCCCCATGCCAATCCCTGATCTGTTGCCACTCATTGCTCGGGAGAGTCCCGTGCATCATATGCAGCCACCCGCCAACAATAAAATCGGCATGGCTAGCCTGCTTGCCTAAAATAAATGGGCCGGTAGTATCTCTTGAGAATAGCTTCGCAAGGTCACCTAGCATGAGACGAAGAGACTCTATCATCTTCTCCCGCGCTTCCCCTTTTATCTCGAAATCTTCCCAGGACTTTACCCCGGCACGGCGAACGAGCTCATCCTTGCTCTCTTGCGAGTCGAGCGGGAGGTTAGACCCCACGAGGCCAACGTGGGCGCTGAATGCTCTGTCGACATGCATGTTAAACTTGGAGTACTCTGCAAACTCGTCCTCTCTCGGCTGAGACAGTGGTGGAGCCCAAGGGGGAAGGTCCTGGTCGTAGGCGTAATCGAGCACTTGAGGAGGGAACAAATCGCCATCACCCGAAGCTGGGTACGTCTTTTGTAAATAGACGGCAATGTCGAGCGAGTCACCGATTTTGGAGTTGGTATTAGGATCAACCAAGATAGGCAGCGTATAGAAGTCGGAGCCATCGGCAAGTTTGCGGCAAGCGGGCACACCGAGGCTGCGACGAACTTGCCCGATGCTGGGAAGGGGAACCCATGTTGTCTTGTATGCAACTCCTTTGAAGTTCAATGCTAACCGAGCCTTCCATGGATTCACTGCGCTCGGAGGGCTCATAGAAATATCGTAGAAGTCCATGGTTTCGGAAGGCTTAAGCGACATGGTAATGGCGGATGATGATGATAATGTGAGGGAGTCAACTACGTTGTTTTGAGCCAGTTTGAATAGCATCAAGATGTCCGGCGCACTGTATTAAATTACTGTGTTGATGAATATAACGCCATTTTTTTACGTTATTCTGCCGGTTTATATTACAGTAGCAGCTTTCGAGTCGGTTTAGTCAGATGCTTCAACATCAGAATGGTTCATTATGATTCATACCTAACGACTAGTCCATTCGCGGTGAACGGAACTCCGTTTTCAGAAGTTCAAGGTACCCAGACATTATTGGACGCCACTTCGAGGACTTACCTCAAGCTGGACTGCGCCTCGGGTACAGGATACGCAACGGCTGACTCACCTGTCTGCAAGTTAATTCATCATAATCTGCACTGATATTTTATTGTTCCACAGAACGATACGGCGGGTTTAGCATCCGTTGTTGTTGTGCCGGACGACTCTGCAAGTAAGATCATAGGAATAGTGGGGTGCGCGACGCTGAATAGCTTTGGCAGAGAAGAGGAATGCAGACATTATGGATAGCCAATATGAAGTGGCTATGCGCTGGTTACCGTACTTATTAGTCTCCTCGAGAAGATTTTCGTATTTTGATTAACGAATGACAAGGAGATTGAGAACGAAGCTGGGTTTCTGGGTGCTCGGGCAGAGACAAAGCGCCCCGCATGCTGTGATAGAGTCCGGGTGGGGATAAACAGTCTGGAGGGGTTACCGAGATTCAAGGTCGTGAGCAATACGTGTATTAGTCACGAGCGTCTACAGGCTTGTCTATCAATGGGAGAGAGGACTGATTATCTAAGATAAGGTGCTTGGAATATCAAATATAAGTAGAAGCCTGCTTTCGTTATCTACGTTGTCTACCTAGGTAAACGATATAATGTTGTCTCCGTCATAAATATTATCTCGGGGTTCCAATCCTAATTAATCTACATATACGTATTGATCCTAAGGAGTAACTGAAGGATGAATGAAATTTGCATGAAGATTAATAAATAAGTTGAAATTAAGGAGCTGTCAAGCCTCGAATAAGTCACCAAGCCACCGCCACTATGGATGGTTCGTGCCCTAAAACTGTGGCTGAATTATCTCCAGGGATTCTTGGAAGAAAAGACTCGGAATTTGACCTTGTGCACATGCCCAGTGCTTCCCTCGTCTGACCTTTGGAGGGGACGGGGGGTGACAGCTGCTTCTCCAGGTCGCCGAGACAACTCGAATGACCCACAAATATTTTCCCGAAAGAGCGCCATTATTCTGACCGATACTTTACTCCTCCATTCTATCTTCGCTAGTATCAGAAGATAATCAAACATCATTCGATCACCGTTGCTGTTGCTAGCACGATTGCTCGACCAGGTCGGCCCCTCGGCTTGTCTTGTCATTGGCAGTTAAATTTTTTCAAGTGTTACTAAACATTCCTCTGCCATTCGTGCATAGCTTCAGTATTATCAGCGACTAATCAATAACATAAAATTTACCTTTCAACTCCGCTCGGCTTTCTTAAATCTTGACCACTATGTCGAGCACCATGAGAGGCACGCCCAGCCGCGGGTCAAATCGCCCTGCTAATAATCAATTTCCACCTGCTGGTAGTCCCGCCAATTCCAACATTCCTAGACCAGTCCTCGAGACCCATGGCCATTCCCACCAACCCGCTCCGAGCGATGCTGCCTCCGGTATCAGTGCGAGTAGACAGAAGCAGAGCAAGCGCGATGAGGTACGGCAGTGTTCTCTACCACTATGCTACGAATATTAACTTGTAGCGTTAGGCTATCCGACGGAAGATGGAGAGCGACCTCTCCAAGAAGAAGCACCTTCCGACCGGTCGAGCACGACACTCGCGCAAAGCCCCGCCTGGAACTGTACTCGCCCTCAAGCCAAGCCCTGCTCTCCAGATCAAGCCCAACACCACTGTTGCCGAAGCCGCCCAGCTGATGGCCGCCAAGAGAGAGGACTGCGTCTTAGTTACGAATGACGAAGATAGAATCGCTGGTATCTTCACGGCCAAAGATCTGGCTTTCCGAGTAGTCGGCACCGGACAGAAGGCCGCGAATATCACCATTGCTGAAATCATGACTAAGAACCCGCTCTGCGCTCGCACCGACACCAGCGCCACAGAGGCTCTTGACCTCATGGTTCGCAAAGGTTTCAGACATTTGCCTGTTATGGACGAGAACCAGGATATCTCGGGTATTCTCGATATTACGAAGTGTTTTTACGATGCTATGGAGAAGTTGGAACGGGCGTACGCTTCTTCGACAAAGCTCTATGCGGCTTTGGAAGGCGTACAATCGGAACTAGGAACCAGCCAGCCTCAGCAGATCATCCAGTATGTCGAGGCGCTCCGCTCCAAGATGTCCGGTCCGACTCTCGAGAGTGTACTAGATGGAAGGCCACCTACGACCGTCAGCGTTAGGACGACTGTGAAGGAGGCAGCGATGTTGATGAAGGAGAACCACACCACCGCCGTGTTAGTTCAAGACCAAGGTCAGATTACGGGTATCTTCACGAGCAAGGATGTCGTTCTGCGAGTTATCGCCCCTGGATTGGAGCCTGCCACCTGCAGTGTCGTCCGTGTTATGACGCCGCACCCTGACTTCGCCCCCATGGATATGAGCATCCAGGCTGCTCTCCGAAAGATGCATGGTTAGTTCTCAGTCCATTGATTATACAGGGGATCAAGGAATTATTTAGCTGACTGTATGATATAGATGGCCATTACCTCAACCTCCCGGTTATGAATGACCAGGGCGAGATTGTTGGTATGGTTGATGTGCTCAAGCTGACCTATGCGACTCTTGAGCAGATAAATACTATGGGCACGACAGGTGACAATGAAGGCCCTGCCTGGAACAAGTTCTGGCTGTCGCTGGATAATGAGACCGAGTCAATGGTCTCTGGTGACGGCAGTCATCACCATGGTACCATGGCGTCTCGATCAATGATGTCTCCTGATCATAATCGTGATCGCATTAATGATTCTTTGGCACCTGGCGACAGCGCTTCGCACGTGGGCATGGAATCGCCCCCGCATTCCGCCCTAGCACACCAGCAGCCGCAAGATGTGCCCTTCGCATTCAAGTTTAAGGCCCCAAGCGGCCGTGTCCACCGATTACAGGTTGTCGCAAGTGAAGGCATCGAACATTTTGTCGCGAGTGTGGCAGCCAAGCTTGGTAGTGAAGTGGATGCCATCGGCGGAGTACCCGTAGTAGAAGATGGCCAGCTGAGTTCGGGCGGCTTTGCCGTGAGCTACCTGGATGACGAAGGCGACACGGTCAGTATAACAACTGACCAGGATCTCCTTGAGGCCATTCTTCTGGCGCGGCACAACCATCGCGAGAAGGTCGACCTTTTCGTACACGACCCGGAGAAGCCACCAGTTACCGTTACCGCTCCTCAGCCCGATGTACCAGCCGTCACACCCGCCGCAAGCTCGGCTCCTTCCGAAGTTCGTCGCAGACGACATGCAGCGGATGAGGACGATGAGTATTCCGACAGCGAAGAGGAAGATTATGCTACTGCCAGACGTCGCAAGAGGACCAGTACATATGCCGAGCCGGAGCAGGTCATTGCCGGCGTGCCTAACGAGCTACTTCTACCCGGTGCTATCGTCACTCTAGCAGTCGTCATAGTGGGTGTCTTTGCCATCGCGAGGGCAACTAGCCGATAAGAAGTTTTCGGATTGGAACCTGAAGTATTGCGGGCATGGCCATGGGAGTTTTGCGGTTGCACATGGCTAGAGGCATGGAAATTTTCGTGAGCAGGAGGGAAATGTAGATACTTCTGAATCCGAACGACGCATAGACTAATAACTAAACTATATTCGTCTTGCTAACACTCGAAATACTTTATGATTACGAATATTCATGATATTTATTCTTTCAACATGACATTGTGTTCATCCCTTTTCCTCTTAGTGCAGTGATGATGCTATCCTGTGATCTGGGAGTCATGACTGACTGTATGGAGGGGTCGAAGCTCGGCTATTTTTGATTGAGCCAAGCTTTAAGGTACATGGGTACATGATAAGGCAACGGTACGGCAATATATTGTCCCCGATAAGATACATGGATGTGGGTCCACTTCGACCTGGATCAATTGGAAAAAAAGTCGCGATAAAGCTTCATGAAACTACACAGACAGCAACAATCGTCATAGCCATGATCATAAGAGACTTCGGGGTCCGCCAAGGTATAGGAATTATAATTCCTTTTTTTATATAAGCTAACCATGTCATCTCAGCCCACAAGGCATTGGCGGCACCCGTCCGCCAGGCCTGTCTCCGTGCCCTCTCAACACAACCGACACCAACAGGCGTAGCAGACCTGACCGAACCGACCCTCCAGTCCCCCAATGCTAAACCGCAACCCCCCTCCATCTTCACCACAAATGCCCGGGCCTCCGTACGCCGGAAGAAGCCCGTCACTCCCGATACCACCGTCCAGGACTACTACATGGCGCAGCAACTAAAGAGGAAGATCGGTAAAATCGGATCCAAGGTCGAGCGTACATATAGACCATCAGACGTCTTCCTGAACCCGCCCGGACCGAAAGACGTCACGCTGGAGCTCCTCATGGCGTCCCAGGCACACATGGGGCACCACGCCTCGCTGTGGAACCCGGCTAACGCGCGGTATATATACGGCATCCGCCAGGGCATCCACATCATCTCCCTGGAGCAAACAGCAGCGCACCTGCGCCGAGCCGCGCGCGTAGTCGAGGAGGTAGCGTACCGCGGGGGCCTTATCCTGTTCGTGGGGACGCGGCCGGGGCAGACGCAGATCGTGACGCAGGCGGCGCGGCTGGCCAAGGCGTGCCACCTCTTCACCAAGTGGACTCCCGGATCCATCACCAACAGCGAGGTCATCCTCGCGGGCATGCCCATGCAGATGCTGGACGAGAACGACGAGCCCATCCAGGGCTTCGAGAAACACCTTACGGAGCGGAGGCCGCTAGTCCCGGATCTCGTTGTTTGTTTGAATCCGATGGAGAATTATGTTTTGCTGCATGAGTGCGCGCTGGTTAATGTGCCGACGATAGGGGTGATTGATACGAATGCTGAGCCTACGTGGGTTACGTATGCTATTCCGGCGAACGATGATAGGTATGGACGTTTTAACGATTACTATGAATCCTAATAAGCACGGTGTTGTGCATCTATGGATTGCGAAGCTAACTATCCTAATAGTCTGAGGTGTCTAGCCGTCATCGGCAGCGTCCTCGGTCGCGCGGGCGAAGCAGGTCATGATCGCCGCATAGCAGATGCCAAGAAGGGCATAGTAGCGTGGCAGACGCCTCTCGACGTCGCCAAGTTCATGGGGTTAGAGCGAGCACACGCTGAGAGGGAGGCTAGACTGAAAGTCGAGGCGGACCGGGCAGCGGGGATCGAAGTCGCTCCCGACACTGGGTTCCAAAACAGTCAGATGAATGGGATAAGGTCGGACCTTGATTTTGATTAGATTAGAGACACTCTACCTGAAATATCTACTTCAAGGCCATACCCATAAGACCTCGTGCGGTCGCTGCGTGTAAATTGATGTATTAGGGAAATATACTTGTCTATAAGGGCCTGGGACGACCTTCTAGTGACTCCATTCATCCTGCATATATGTGATATCATTATCATTAATTCTAGCCTGGACACTCTGCTGATTTCTAGTATCATAATTCGAATAAGATAGCGGCCAATCTATGCTAAACAGATGACCGAAAATAAGAGAACAGCCGCTCGGGTATTTGATACAAAATAATAAAGGTAAACGCGAAGTGAAAATACGAATGAATCCACAAGGTCCCCGAGACCCAGATCACCTCGTTATGAGGTCAGGTTAGGTTAGGAAGTACCTAACCTACCTAATTAACCAGACGGGTTGAAAACAACATTGTAGATGCTACTCCGCTTCGCCGCGACCCCGCCACTCGTCTCACTCGCTATCATGCTCTCCTCGATCGCATCCTCGACGCACTTGTCTCGTGTACCGTTCTCGTCCATGCGCCGAGTATCGATGTCGGGATCGGGGTCGTGGACTACTACTTCGTCCATGTCCATCTCCGAATCGATCAGCATGTCTAAGTCGCGATCTACGGCGTCCTGGTCATGCTCCGTGGGATCATCCGCGTGCCCGTGTCTGCTGTGCAATGTGGGGTGTGCGTGGGAGCGCCCGTGGAGCTGCGTTGCAGACACGGAATCCAGGCTATCGCCGTCGACGCTATCTGCGCCGTGTAGCAGTGCTTGGAAGGAATCAGGGTCATGTTGAGGGCCTGGGTGGTGCGGGTGGTGATGGTGGGTCTGGGTTTGGAAGGGGACGGATGTGTGGAGGGTGGCGTGGGTTTCGTGTGGGCTATATGGTTCGTGGCCTGGGAGTGATGTGTGCGAAGAATGAGGACTGGAGTGTGTTACTGCGTCGTTGGGATGGAAGGAGTTGAATATATGAGGATGGTGGTGGTGGGGCCCTGGTTGATGATGATGTGTAGACTGAGATATGATTTGAGGATCTATGGGATGGTACATGTCCACAGCTTCGTGTAGTGAGGCAAGAGTTGCTGCAGAATCATGGTGAAGCTGGCTCTGCATTAACGGATGGTGAGGTGGCAAGCCAGTATCTGGCGGCGGCTGCATGGGAGGGTTCAGCAAGGACGTGATGTCACTAGGATGAGCGTACGGATTTGGAGGGCCGACGAGGGTCGGAAGATCATTATGTGGAGGCGCTTGTAGCTCGAGGACCCTGTCAGTCGCGTCGACGCTTCCGGATTCAGGGGTTGCCAAGGTTGACGACAAGGGACTAACACCGATAGTAGGGCAGTTGGAGTTCACATTGAGACGTCGAGAATTAGGAGTATTCTGAATAAAGGATGTCTTCCCCGTTTCTTTGCATTGGTCACACGTCCTAATTACATCTGAGACCGTCTCCTTGATGCGGCTCCAATGGTACTTCTCAGCGATAGTCGCCGTAGTCTTGTTAATTCCAGCATGGCCACCGGCCTCGTGGAGGCGACGCGAAATATCCATCTGGCGGACGGGATCGCTAATAACCTCCTTGTCCTTGAGCATCAAAACGTCGTTGTCTAGGAGTTTATAGTGCGTTGCGGCGCTCCGTAGCCTGGCTTTCATAGACCGGTCAGAGCCGTTAGGATATCGTCCGTATTTAAGATAGAATTTGATCTTGTCGAAACGCTCTTCACTCACGAGAAGGGGTTCGCCGTTACCCTCGGCATCAGGCCCTAGATCCCGCCCGTAGATTATCGCATCGATTAGCCGGTCCGGGTACGATTTCAGGTTGCCGCAACCCTTGACGCGCCCTATGCGCTTAAAACCGAGCGCATCCCAGATCTTACAAGACGCCACGTTCGTCTCGTACACGAGGTTAAAGACCGAGTACGTGTACCCGAGCTTCGGCGCCCAGTCAAGATAGCTCTCGCCCATGAGCCGACCAACACCACGGTTACGAGCGGCGTCCGTTACGAGAAATCCACCGTTGCACACGTGGCTGCTTCGGCCCGGGTAGTTGGGCTTAATATAAAAGCTACCGAGACATTCTCTCGACCAATCCTTACCTTCGATGACATCAGCGGCGCTCTCGATTTGACCGAGCAGCATGATGCCAGCAAAATTTTGGAACCAGTAGGCGGAGAACTTGTCCAGGGGCATAGGATCTATCATCGGATAGGTATCACCGCCCTCGATCTCCTTGGCGAACTGGTCCGAGAGATAGGCCAGCAGTGATGCCGGAACCTGGTCACGAGATGCAAACGGCACAACGGTTGCGATGGTTTGACGGTCTCGGAGAGTCACCTGACGTGGAAGGACATTTGGCGGAAGTTCTGGCTTGTTGGGGTCCGGAAAGGGGGGTTGCCCGGAGACACGGTAGATGGTCGGACTGGACGGGTCATCCATAATTGCCGGCATCTTGCCCGAGAGTCCGTGGCCACGCTTTGAATTTTGGGATGGTGTCAGCTAGCCTAGACATGTTACCAATCAACAATACGTTCTCGTTAAACACGTAATAAAATATATCATTTTTTCTTCCCTCCTTTTTATAGAGGTATCTAAGATACCTAGGTAAAATATCTCGTTTTCTCTCCTTAGATGAAGGTAACTCTAGACTAAGCCAATAATGACAATTCTTACCAAATCTTGATAAATGGCTGGGTTAGAGAAACACCAGCTGATCAATGCTGTGTTACCGTCGCCGGTCCGTTACCCCTCGATGGCCGTAGGAGAATTGCCAGGGGTTCTCTCGGTGATGATGCGATGATGAACTGTGCGTCGGGAGGGGAAATTCGTAGATGTGAATATTTTGGAACATGGTACCAAAGTACTGGGTCGGTAAAAGTTCGGAATGAATAATAATTACATAAGCCCATAAGCCTTGATGGGATTAGTGGCAGGAATAACCAAATCATAACATCTACCGGTCACTCATCTTTCTACGGAATAGTCTTTCCATATCTCTTCAACATCGAACAGGGAGTGATTTCGGTAGACCCAATTGGATGAATGCCGCCCCGATACAGGATGTAAAGCCAATCCCTGGGATGCAGGAAAAAAATGTACATCATCCTGCATATTGACACCTCGACTAACAACCAACATACATTCCAAAAGGTCAACTAGTCGCGAAATCCTGTCCGACAAAAGGAACCATGTCGATCGGGAATGAGGTTCATTTTAGGTTATTATCTCCAGTACGACGTCGGTCGGGCCGAGCTCAGGCATCGATTTCTACTTGCGAATACTTATAAGCTGTTGGTTGTTAAATCCTTCTTCCTGCATGGTTCCATACTCCTTTAGGAATATATTGATCAGAAGATACCATCGCCACGGCTCTCTCCGGCACGAACTTCGGAGGCATGCCAGAACCTAACCTAAAGCATTCTCTCGTATCTCAAGTATCCATGTGCCGAATCATCCTGGTATCCTAAGATGAATCTGCCCAGGCCCCGTTCTATGGAGTATGGAACGAAGAAGTGAGGGCAATGATACGAGAATCATTCCTTCACGATTCCCCCTAACGATACGTCAAAAGTTGTGTGGCTCTGCAAACTAAGCAGGGTGCTTTTTTTGATCCAAATATATCCGTTTCGTTAACCAAGATGGCCATGAAAGCCATCATCATCCCAAATCAATACCTAGTAGGTAATGCATAGCCCATCTCGAAATAAGACCATTTTAGCTCAGTCATTCCCGTATCATTGAATCACATAGATCATCGTAAATAACGCCCACCAAATCCTCATAAATCATCACGACCATGTAATCCTTTCCAGATGCACCGTCATCCCTCCCTTGGGTCTCCACGTGACAGCCGGATTTTGAACGGGTACCGGTTGATCTCCGAGCGCCTCCAGACTCGGACTTCGCGAAAAGCGAAAGTTGCGAAGAAGCTCAATCATCATAACCTTAAACGCGAGTAGCGAATAACTCTTGCCGATACATGTCCTGGGCCCGTTCGCGAATGTCTCCGTACCGTACGGCGTCGCGGCATCGCCTGCCAGCGAGTCCCACCGCTCTGGCTTGAACTCCATGGCATCGGGGCCCCATATCCGGGGAGAGAGGTTAGTCACCGGGGGACTAAGGACAAGTTGGGTGCCCTTCGGTAGGAATTGTCCGCAGATGACGACGTCTTTTGCGGCTTCTCGCCATGTGGCCGGCGCTATGACAGTGATTATTAGTAAGTAGAAGAAAGCGGACAAGTGGTTCAAACGGTTCTTACCTGGGGTGTATACCCGTAGTACCTCTTGCAGGAAATTCTTTATGAAAGGGAGGCGCTCGATATCTGTGTAACTAGGAATCCCGGATGTACCCAAGTTCTCTACTACTTCGTCTCTCAGTTTGTCCTGGATGTCCGGTCGTGTAGCCAAGACGTAAGAAGCCCATGTCAAAGCTCCCGAAGTTGTCTCGTGACCTGTTTACAGTTAGACCTGGTTCAGGGTAGGACATTAATGTAGCCTCCCGTCTGTTGTCGCACAAATAGGGCACACTAAGGTAGGAAGCCGAAGAACATACCAGCAGAAAGGAAATTTTGCAACTAGAAGGGTATCAGTGTCGTGTCCAATCCCGAAGATAATTAAGTTGAAACTCACATGACCACGTATATCCGCAATGGTGAGCTCTTCACCCAATGCTTCTCGTTCCTCGATCATATATGTAAGCAAATCGCGGGATTCGGTTCCGCCAACCTTCTCTCGGTCGGTCGACTTCAGGTCGCGGATGCGTTCCTCTATGCATTGATTAAGCATACTGTGTACACCTCGCATCGCCCGGACGAATCCCCAATTAGCTTCGAGGGGAATAAACTTGCGAATCGGGATATGGACGTGGATGAAGCTGATCAGCGCACTCAGGGGCGGCTGCGCAAGCATGCGGAAGTAGCATTGTAGGAAGTCTAACTTCAATTCTTCCGATCTGAGGTTCTCTAGCTCGATACCTAAGGCTGCGACTCCAATGGCATCTAACGTAGCTTTGGTGAAGATCTTTTGAACTGTTCAATGATGAACTTATAAGTAAGGATAATCTCCGACGATGATATAGGATCAACTGACCTTCGAGATTTCCCGTGGGGTTCTCTTTTATCTTGCGCTGAATGAAAACTGTCATCTCCTCGGCCTTCTGTTGGAAGACCGGGAGGAGTTTCTTCATGTTAGGAACGGAGAAGACATCTTGAAAGGACTAGTTAGCGAAAGCCGCATAAAAAGGATTGAATATAAGGTCCAGAGCTATCCCATACTTAGAATCATTCTTCGCTGCCTCTTGTGTTCATGGTTTTCGGCAAAAAGGAGACCTGTCCCCACAATCTCGCCTAACAATCTCTCAAGGAATTTTGGTTTCACGAAATCATAACACTTTGTTTGCAATATCTGCCTGTGGGCTTCGACGGTATTGATCAGGAGAATTTCCTTGTTGGCAAGGATGGGATAACGGATGAATGGTGACTCTGGCCATGTTGAGGACCAGCGCATGTATTGGTCAATCGGAGTTGCAGCATTGTACATATGCACGAGTTGGCCGAAGAAGAAGTGGTTATCCTAGGTATTAATTAGTTGCTGCTTCTAGGCGTTTAGATTGAGTCGTCTGTAAAACCTTTGGTCCAGGAATACCCCTTAGAGGGGAGAAAAACGCTGGGTAAATAAAGATACGGTAGATCTTGAAAAGTCCCCATTGCAATGCAAAGAGTGCTAGAAAAACAAGACTATTGCTTGTTGGTAGATATGAAAACACCTTATGAGTCGGACTTAAGGCAGACACAATAACAGTCTCAGCTAAGGCGAGACAGAAGCAGATTTGGAAGTCCATGGTGGCGTTTTCCACGGAGGTGTTCTAAAAGCCAAGTTCAGACGAAACCCTCCGGTAATTGCTAAAATACACAAGAGATCCCCTAAGGATATATGTAAGTAGGTACGTAGTACAATATATGATGGGAATGTTTCGCCCAATAACCCCGTGTCTCAAGATCCACCAACCACTGGAGCTGACCTAGCTTTGAAAGAGAGAGTCGCACTCCCCGACTCCAGCTACACGGTTCAGAAACAAGAGGCAGGCTTTCTCATTGGATTGCTGCGATGCGAAACATCTCGTGACAGGATACCGGAATATGGACCCGGAGAAATAGAAAATTAGATAAATTCCTATTGTGCGCCGGAGAAAACGTTTATGTCAAGGGTCGCAATCATGGGCAAAAACCATGCGCGATCCACAAATCCATTCCCAAGGAGGATTCATCCTCCTTCACGAAAGGTTACAGAGACTTTCCATATGTAGTACTACGTCAAGAAGCAATGACGGTAGACTAGCTTGACTAGGCAGTTGAAAATGATTGGATCCTATTCTCCCACTGTCTCGATACATACCAGATGTATGCGCCATGTGCAGGAGACATTTGTCAGCTCAGCTGCTGCGGGACGAAAAGGCTTCAAGAGTCATCACGATCCATCCTTCCTTCTAATAGTAACGCGTAAGATTTAAGACCGTATAAAAGATCAAGTAATGCGAATTCGGGAAATTATCCCCCTCTACCTAACCAGTCCACGTTACCGAACCAGCGGGTTTCGTAAATTTCCGGTGACCCAAGTGGTCCAAACATGTTCGTACGTAGGTACTCCTGATATTCGGTCGGCTCGTAGACTATATTAGCAGCAGAACCGACGATAATCAGCAGGGTTACATCCAACTCCCAATGTGGGTTGATCAACCCTGCGCCCACATGTCGCTTGGTATTCTTTGGCCCTTCTATGGGATGATACACGGCCGGCGGGTACACCCGGTGGACCGTGTTTCTCATGCATGCACTTTGTCAAATGAAGGGCCATTCTGGATGCAGCCATTACTAGCTTTTTCCAGACCGTGGGTTCGAGTGTGACACGTGTATACCAAGTAAAAACCCTAGATCATTGGTCCACTCGAACTACTACCCACACCTCGGCTCCAGTGACGATCATGTCGAACAGTGTTCAACCAGTGTGCCGGGTCGTGGACTCCTCACTGGTACTTCCGACGTTCCCGAGACATTCCACGGCCGATCTAGAGCATAATATATTATATGTTCTATCGTCCTCAGATTCCAGAAACATAATTATCCTTGGGAACGGCTTTCATTGGGTAGAGCCGCGGAGGTATTGTAGCGGTGCGTTTATACCGGTTCTTTCACCGCTGTTAGGATGGATGAGTTTGTAGTCTAACACGTTTTCGAGCCCGAAGAAACCTGACGACCCTATTCGCGCGACTCACCACTTTCGACGCCCAAGTCCCAGAAGATACTAAGTGTGCTCAACCTTTTAATTTGAAAATTTCTGCAATGGGTTTTTGAGGTTACGGTGCATATCTTCGATACTACGTCGTCGATTTTAGCATGACTCAAGGGAGTTTCCCAATGCTAGGTTCTGCATGTAGGGGATACTTTCGTTCGTTGTTTTGATTCGATTGGACGCCGGCATGACGTTCGCTGCAACCTCGTAGATGAGGAGCAGATTCGTATGCATAATTTTTATTGGTTGTCCATTCAGCTTGGCTTATGGTTCCCCGACTCGTGCATATATTGTGATGACTTCAGCTGCAGTGATTTACCCAAATGTTGGATGTACCTACTTGCCGACATGGCTTCTGCAGCACCATTAGGGGTAGGTAATATGTGAAGGTAAGAGCATCTCAAATCGTCATTTCGAGAAGGGGACCGATGTAGGACCCAAGAGGATAAGACGAACGTACCTAGATATCGTGATCCATGACTTCAGAAACTCCCTTCAATTAGACATACTTAGGGGAATGGCTGGAAAGGGTGAAATGTCCGCTCTTACTACAAAGTGGGTATTATAGAACCTTCGAACTCCCATTGCCAGTACTTGCTTTCTCCACGGGGTTGAAGTGGGGTGAGGAGGCGACGAAGTAAGGGGGTTGGTGGAAGAATCGTTTTGGGAAATACGAACATCGTCACCTGGCGTCGTAAAACATTTCAATGACCGTTTGCTGCAGCAAACCAAAGGCCAGTGAATGTCATTGCTTTTGACACTGGGTTGTATGTTCAGCTCACTATGATCCCAAAGGTCTGGCATGCCTCCCTATTGGATGTTATGGTTTTGAGAGTCATTACGTGGCTGACACGATCCTACAACTAGAACCCTAGTAGCAAGCTGAAAAAATGACACTTCCAATTTAAAGGCGCGAAGACCCTACCACTACATACAATTGGTTTCATCATAGTGATTACTATCATACTACCTAATTCGGCATGCCGATACGTCGAAGGACGGAAAAAAAGCTATCCATAGGCGAAGCTCACCGCTATATTGTCCGAGTTCACGGGTAGATTTCGTGGGATGCTGAGCCTCAAGCAAGGACCAAGCAAGGACCAAGCAAGGAGCTTGGGACAACTAAGGGCATGTGAGAATTCGTTTAAAATCGCATGAGATTTTGTCATCGTATTTTCTTGTGGATTTACTGATCTCTTGAGAATCCACATAATTAGAGCCCAACTTGTACGTATCAGCTTTAGAGCTTTTCGAGATCATTGATTTCATTGCCCCTTTCAATTCCCGGCACTAATGTCGGTAGTTGACTATCTATTCGGGATTGTTGGCGGTATGCTAAGTACGCCGTTAAATAGAAAACAATGGCGGAACAAATTGGGTTGTACTATGGAGTCATTTGAGGTAAGAAACCTGTTGACTGCAATGCCTCTTTAGGCAACCACTTTGGTCTTATGACTTACAATCTGTTCACATGTGTCCAACATACAATGTACTTCATACGGGCCCTTAAGTACTATCACCGCTATCACAGGTTTCTTAGTCTACCGCCAGTCAAGCTACCTGAGTTAGTTTTCAAACTAAAGGGACACTACCTCTACATGTTCTGCGTATTCGTTCAGATATCCTCTCAGCTTAGATATGGGCAATTCCAGTAGTATTTACTAGGTAGCTTTTGCTTAGTGGTGCGCCTATTACCCCCTTGGATTACTAACGACTTCTTCCTGATTAACCCAATATTCTAGCGTTTATCTCTAAGTGTTTGACTATAAGCTACCGTATACCCGCAGAGTCATGTATACCTAGGCACCTAGGTACATAGAACTTCAATAGTGACCTGCTACCTAAAAATCATAGATGTCAATAGGTAGGCTTGGCTTAAAGTATTCGGAACAACTCTATCCTAAGATACACTAACTATAGTTCCCTGACTGCGAAGCCGTGGCGCTCGCTACTACTCATGCATATCTACAGTGCAAACATTTAATTAATTTAGACGCATACTTTGCAAATAAGATGCCCCAATATCACTAATACGGAATTCTTCGCTTTAAAGTAGACATAGCGGTAGTCATGCCTTGACCAACGCCATTTGTCACTTACTGATATCCCTGGCATGCGTCTCCGGGTATCCGAAGCCTACCTCTTAAATATTCGACGCCCATACTCAAGCGCTAATAGCACAAGAAAAGAGTCCTATATGAATAGAGTATATGTGATCTATGACAGCTTAAAGAAAAGGCCCTCTGACGTGGCAACGCCCAGATACCTATCGTATCGGCGATCAGTCCCTTACTCTATCAATACAAATGGACAATGCGATAGCTGAAGCGAACTCCATCAATGGTATCTCCCACAGATAGTACCCCCATGTTCTTCAACTAGCGTCTTATGCATGAAGCAGAAAGAGGCTGCGTCGGTAGTGCTTACGATCTTTAAACCATAAACTGACTAGTCGCTCTTAGGGGCAACCGTAAGTCCCAGCCAGTACCATGCAGATACGGGAGATACGTCGTAGACGAAAAGGGTATTGTATAATTTGAGATGTAAGCGTAATGTAAGATTTGACAGTTCAAGATACCACATAGGTTAGGTAGGTAATCCTTCCGTCACGATTCGGGATACCCGGCCGTGCTTATTGTCAGTACGGTCAATACCCACAATTGTAACCAGCGATGACTATGCAGATATCATGAATTTATAGAAATGGTAAATATCACTTGTTTATACTCAATGAGGGTTGCACCATATATAAATCCATGGAAGTGCTTATTCTCACCTCGATTAGTGTCATGCCAACTACCTAATAGTATAATGAACGGGTGAAGCGACGTGCAGAATAGCATAATCGGGTTGTTATTTCTTTGCAATTGAAGCAGAATTTATTTACTAGACTGGCATACTGAAATGTGATTTGTAACCTTCTTCGGCTTGAAATTATCTGCTGGCTATTATCAATTTCTGACATCATCGTGGAGGTAGCTTTCGGTTTAGATTACTCGGGGGGATCGTATATTTTGACGGTGTAACTGGATATTTTGACGGTGTACCCACACGTACTAAACCTAACACGAATTAGTAGTGTGGATACCTTATTTAAGGTACGGCTCTAGTAGAAATTTTTGTACCTTTTCTACATGTCTATGTCAGATCTAAGTGAAGCTATTCCCAACCGTTTTGAGCCTCATCGAAATTATCACACACCTTATTTCCTAGGGCTATAAATGGCTCGTTCGAAGACTTATCGAATAGCTCTCTAGGTGGCTCGGGGGCAGGGCTATCGAGCTTCTGATCGAGCTCGTCGAGAAGGTGGCTATAATCATCGTCGTCGTCGTCGTCGTCGAAAAGCGAGTGGCCGTCTATGGTGTGGTGTACGGCAACGGCAGGAGCAACGGCAGGAAGATGACCTTAGCATCAATGGGTAGAAAAGGTACAAAAGTTTCTACTAGAGCCGTACCTTAAATTAGGTACCCACACTACTAATCTATGTTAGGCTTAGTACGTGTGGATATACCGTCAAAATATCCAGTTACACCGTCAAAATATACGATCCCTACTCGGGAGACAATGTCTATATGGAACCTCTCCAAACCAGTAACGTAGGGATTTTATATCAGGAGGAATTGGTAATATTTATTATCTCACCAAGGCGTGAGAAGCCAACCATACTGGAGAGAATTCGATAATTAGACCTTTTGAGTAGCTCTTTACCAAAGCCTGAGCAAACACGAGAGCCCCATGGCTTGCCCGATGGCCATTATCACGTAGCACTTAGTTAGGATGATGGGAAGAAACACCTTGATTTCGCAGGGAGCTAGAAACTATCTGAGCCAAGGCCATAGTATGCATACAGGAAGCCTCTCTGCCTACTTTGTCTTGTGTAACCCCGGTAGGTGAAACGTCTAACGGTCATCTATACTCTAGGTACCTAAGTTGCGGGCAAGAAGGTATAGGGAGGGGTAAAAGGGGGTCACTCCTATCCCTCGGTGATATATGGAGGCACTACAAGCACTATTCGACACAAGTTCAATATTAAACGGCTTTTTCATTTTTGTTCAAATCATATAATCTCGCACGTCATATCTGACGTGTAGAAGCCACGCATCACCTATTAGGTATCCTAGGTACATCACTGCGCGCTTCTCTTGATGCAACATAGCCCCTAATCACCGACCGACATTCACGTTCACCGTCGGGGCATACCTCTTCCACGTCCTCTTAACGCCCTCTGTGCCGCTCCGGGCGGTAGTGGTTGACCCGGCGCCTGCGGCTGCGCGCTCTCCTCATTGCGGATGGTCTCATCGACGCTTAGGATCAGGCAGCTGGCCTCGGTAGCTGCCTGGATGGCATTAATCTTGACGAGAGCGGGCTCCCAGACGAACCGCTCCATCATATCGGCGACACCCTCGTTGGTGAAGTCGACACCGGCCCAGGTGTGGCCTCTACGGTGCTCGACACGCAGCCTGTTCAGAATATCGGTGGCGTCGAAGCCGGCGTTATCGCATAGCTGGCGGGGGATGACCTCGAGGGCCTTGGCAAAGGACTTGATGACGCCCTGCTGTTTGTGCGGGATGTCCTTATCGGCGAAGCGGTGCAGGTATGCCGAGACCTCCATCTCGCAGGCTCCACCGCCACCCACAATCATGTGGTTCTTGATGGCGCGCTTGACAATCATGATAGCATCGTGTAAGGATCGTTCAACTTCGGCGATGAACTGTTCCGCACCGCCACGTAGGACTAGTGTGCATGTCTTTGCCTCGGGGCAATCTTCGAAGAAGTTGAAGCGTTCGCCGCCGATCTGACGTTCCTCGAAGGAGCCGCAGGTACCCAAGTGGTGCGGTTGGATATCGGAACATGTGGATTGTATGGTGGCGCCGGTGGCTTGCACCACTCGTTCCATATCTTCAGACGAGACTCGACCAGCGCAGAACACGTCACGATCGGCGAAATACTGGGTTGCTAGATCACCAATTGGTAACTTAGAGAGGACCACCTTGGCGCCTGTCTGATAAACCGCTTCCAGCTTCTTATAGATGATCTGCCATTCCGCATCAACGATCGCTTGGTACTCGGACACTTGCTCGACTCGAACTTCGGCATTGTCCTTCTCGGCCTTTAACTCCAACTCGACGTTCAGGCAGACGATCTTGGGTTTCTTGAAGGATTTGGGTTGTTGCTCGAAACCAGCATAGGAGAATGTCTTCTTGAAGGCTACGCCGTTGACGAATAGGGAGTCGGTGAGGGAGCCACCGGGGATCTTCTTGATACCAATGAGCTTCTCGTTTAGGTCATCCTGATCTAACGATAAGACAGCATCCACAACCACTACACCGATGTTAGCCCTAGTGTACATGACACATATAGATGTTAGGTATCACATACTTTTTGTGAAAAACGGTGTGTCTTTCTTAATGAGCTTGCTCGTCATGGCCGTACCCGCCAGCTTCGCCAGTGTTTCCCGTTTATTCGCCTCGTCTGTCCTCACTGCGATTTCTTTGATTTTGTTGACCGCCATGGTCGAAGCTTTCCGTAGACCCTTTATGATGATCTGAGAGCTGACGCCTTGCTCGACGTGTTCCCGAATCTCCTTCAGTATCTCGCCGGCCAGAACGACGACAGATGTTGTTCCATCTCCTACTTCAGCATCTTGTGATCTTGCAATATCGACGAGGATTCGGGCGGCGGGATGTACAATATCGAGTAGCTAGAGACCTGTCAATATCCTCGTTATGGCAAGAATTTGTCGACATGTTGCTCTGACCTTCATGACTGTTGCGCCATCATTCGTAATGGTCTGTCTGCCATTTTCGTCCACCATTAATAAATCGCCGCCATAGGGACCTAGGGTCGACTTGATAGTCGCTTGAACGGCGAGGCAGGCATTTATGTTCGATATGATTTGTCCCTTTCCTTGGGAGGTATCGGTTCCTATGTTAATAGTCAGCTTGGGGAGGAGTCCTCATCTCTAGATAGAGGGGTAGCTCTGGGTCCATACCCTCCTTCAAGACGATAATGGTGGGAGTCTGGCCACCGAAAGACATTTTGGCGGTCGAAATACGGCGATGGCGAGTGACAGTATAGTTTTAAGGTATGATTTCTCAGGGGACTTAACTTGGAGAAGTTTCTCGCCTTGAGAATCGCCGGTATTTTGGATGTTATTGAATCTCCATAGGGCGGGAAGAGCTCTGGAAGCTTCAAAAAATTATTGCAGCCTCGCATGTGGGTCAACGCACAGACCATATTATAACGCCCTATCCATCAGCCCCGCATTAGTAATCATTCCCTCTTATCCCCACTATGTACAGTACGTAAGCAGGTAAGGTATGTACTATCGTCTCATCCTCATCCTCATAGTCACGATTAATAGCTCTTGCCATTCTATTACAAGCATATTTCAAATCGAAATTGTTGACTCTAGTTAAAAAGCTTAACATGCTACCAATGGTAATGTGATTCACGATCAAACGATTCTTTATTCAGCTATGAACTTTTTCTAGCATATTAATACCTTATATCATTTAACGATTCACGCACCCGGATTCTTCATGACTTCTACACAGCATGAGAGGTAACCGATTTCCGGACTGCTAGTTGAATAAGCTCCTTAACCCTTTCCCGATGAAGTATGCATCTAAATCTTGATTGGCCGGGGAGCCGGCCGGCCTTCACCGGGGTCTCCGGAGGTATCGGTTCCTTTGTGTGTATGGCCCGTAATTTCCAACACATACGGGCAACAGCTTTGTTGCCCGGTTTCACTCGCCATCTAATCATGGCGAGTGAGTTCTGACAATATTCTAGGAAACTGCTGGTAATTGCAGAAAAGTATAAAAACATATGAGGAAGTGCCTGACTTAAATACCAGCCAACAACCAACTAGTCTCCTTCTCTAATGCCTTCCACTTCATATTTCTTCCCAGCATTTCTCATCCCCTTTTAAGATTTTTTTTTTTTCGTGCCTTCCTACATCGCGGGACGTGCCTCCACTGGTCCGTCATCGTTGAATCTAGTCCGCGAACAGAGCCCCAATATCTAGACTGCACACTTGAGTCTGGCGAACAATCTTTCCCAGTTCAGAGTTCTGAGTTCGCCTCTTCTTCTTCTCTTCGTCGTTCCAGTGAATCGCCATCTCAGTCTCCTCGAAATCCTATCAGTCACATTCTCGATCCATTATCACAGCGTATCGCTGAATAGATTTCATTCGCCGTATGATTTACGGAAACAAATCATAATTAAGGCCATGGCGTCGACCACCTTCCACCTATTCCCTCACTTCTCCAAGGAGATCCAGATGCGAATCTGGCGGGAATTTATCCTAGATGCCAACAAGGAGCGCCTCGTGATGGTTGACGAAAATCGCCGAGAGATCATCCCCACTCGTTTCCTTGCGTACTCTCCTTTCTGCGTCAATCTTCTAAGTCGAGACGTTTTCATGGAACTTTACCCAGTTCAGATGCCTGTTTTCCGAACTTATAGAATGGCGACGTTTGAAGACGACGATTCTGACGATGCCTCTCTCGACTATGACTATACGGTAGAAGATGAGGATAGCAATAGTGATGCAACCTCTCGAATCTTGTTCTCCGAATTCTCCAATTATCGCGGCGAGTCATGCGGCATTATCTACCTTAACTTTAGCCAAGACATCTTCATTGTTGATGGCATTAGTCGGTTCAATTACGATTTCGATGAAGGCAGATTCCGCCCACCTTGCTACGACATCACTGCCAAAAACAAGACCTTGCCATTCACTAGAAAACAGCTGGGACGCATGGAGAACCTCAGTAAGTTAAATTCTATTTTCTGTGCCCTGCTACGCTATTACCCGCAACTTATAATGTTTCACGTGTCAAAGAATATCTCGAAGCTATGAATAACTGTTAACAGTAGACTAGTGGAAGTTACAATATACCAGATATGGAGAGCCAAGAAACCCATTCCTCCTATCCGCCATCTGGTGAAGTTAAACAAGCACAACTACTCGAAGAAGGTATTCGAGGGAGTCAAGAATTGCTACCATCTATATTCATTCTTCGACCGCGGCGGCGGCGACTACTTCGGCGAGGATTTCGATATTCAAGAAGACCTGTTGACCCTTCCAGGACACGAGATTCTCGATAAATGGGTCAAGGAGACAGTGCGGTTCGACGAGAAGATGCTGACACAGAAGCCCAAGGAGCCTGCTAGTAATGAATAGCTACTTCTAGGTAGGCGGGTAGATTGGCAGTCTTGAGCCATAACGTATGACGAATATCGGCCCCGTTATACGGAAAATGAGAATTGAGAAAAAGGGAGAACGGGACAAACGAAATACGGTATGCATGAGGAAAATATAGCTATAAAGTCAGGGGACATCAACGGAAATTGAGGGCATCAGACTCCCCCGGGGATCATCGGGCGTTGTCGCAGGGACCACAAACAGGAGGTATATGACTGAACGTGCGAAGATCATATCGCGTCGCTTTCGATAATGAATAAAATTTCAAATTAAATACCCTACAATCTAGTAAACCGCACAAGGATGTCAGCCAATTCGTAGTGGCCTAGTCTAAAAGTGATCGACCTATCCTATAATATCAACCCGTCTTCTTTAGTCCTTGATACATTACATGTTTAATGTCGACCTCTTCTATGATGTACTTGTCGGCTACTGTGGGACTAGCTACCTATTCGTCAAATACCCCCTTTCTAGAAACGAGGAATTCATACGTAGGTATGTACCTAGGTGGGTAGGCACAGACTAATGGGTTCCATTCCTCCAGCGACTCGACATAGGTCCCGCACTTTGAGGCCCGGCTTCCCGGCTGTGCTGTCTAGCTCGCTCTGCCGGAGCATCTTCGGATATCGAGTCACCATCACAAGACCAGCAGTACCCTGGCGCAGAACCAATGACCATCCATAGAATCTTAGTACAGTCAATGCGGGTTCAACTGGCGTTCCGATACGATGAGAGTACCTTAGGTATTAGATATACTATATACGTACCTGCCATATCCAGTGCTCCTGAGAGTGTTTTATATAATGTTGCACCCTTTACTCCGTTTCTACACGAGATTTATATACCTAGCACACTAAATGGCAACGAACAATTCCCTAACCATGTAGGTCACCTTTTGCATTACCCCCCCATTTACAACACTTATAACAATAATACCTTATAACTTTAATTAGTAATTTTAATAGTAAAATATACTCAAATAAATTCAAATAAATTATTATAAATTCTTTTATTACCTTTTAAATAACCTATTTAATTTATTTACTATAAAATTATTTTTTTTAACATTTATTAATTTAACTTTAAAATTTCTTTTTAATCTTTTAACTTAAGCTTTTTTAACCTATTATATACCCACTAAAACCTTATTAAACTTAAATTTAATAAATTAATATATATTAAAAATATATTTATTTAACTTAAGTTATAAATTAAAATTATTTATATAAAAAGTTATTATTTAATTTATATATTATATTAAAGCCTTAATTACTTAATTAATTAAGTTATAAATAAAATAAAAAATTAAGTTAAAATTTTTTTCTATTTTTTATAACTATTTAATAAGCTTTTTAAGCCTTTTAAAAGTAATATAAACATTTTTTAATAAAGTATAAGGTAATATATTATAATATTTAAATGTAAATATTTTTAATAATATTTTAAAAGTAAAAAAAATAGCCTTTATAAAATCTAAAAGTTATAATCTTATTTTTTCCATTTTAATTATATATTATAAAATATAAAAACTTTTTTATTTACTTTAACATATATATTAAACATTTGTTACTTATAAATTAAAGTTAAATTTAAATAAAATATATATTATTTTATTTTAAATTAAAAAAAATGCTTTAAAAATAAAAACATATTAACATTAAAAAACTATATAATATCACTTATATTAAAAGGTAAAAAAAATAATATAATATTATTTTAATAAGTTAAAAATATAAATTTAACTAATATATATGTGAAATAATTATTTAAAATAAGTAATTTATATTACTTCTTATTTTAAAGCTTAATATAAGGTATAAAAATATATTTAAGCTATTATTAAATAATTATATAATTTATTTATTTTTTAATAAACATTATATACTATTATTCCTTAATTTTCATTAAAAATTATTAAGCTTAAACCTTTTAACTATTAAAAATTACTATAAAATAACTTTTAATACTAATTAAAAAAATATATTTAATTATTATAACCTATAACATTACTTTAAACTTAATAATTTATACATAATAAAATTTAAACATATTAAAAGTTATAAACACATTAATCTTTTTTTCCTAAAACCTTATTTTATTTATATTATATTTATTTAATAATATAATACTATACTTATTTTATATATAACCTAATTAATAATAAAAGCCTTTTATTTCTTTTATATCGTTTAAATATAACTTTTTATATTTAACACATTATTTTATTTTTATTAAAACTTTTTTATATTATTTCTTAAATTAACTAATTCATTTATCACTAAATAATTATTACTTTTTTTAAATTTTAAACATAACTTAAGCAAATATAATAATAAAAATATTAGAAAAAACTTTTTTATATACTTTTTCTTATAATATTTAATTAATAATATATTACTTTTACTTTAATAATAGCTTTTATTATAACTTAACTACTTTTTAATAAGATTAAATTATTTATAACTATTATAATAAAATAAACTTAATTAATTTATACTAAGTAATTATTAAAAATACGAAATAACTTTATTTCGTATTTACTTTTATATATAAACAATTATCTTAGCTATTTTTAATTATAACACTTAAACCTTTAATATATATAATTCCTTAAAGTTTATTAAGTTATAAGCTTTTCTTAGCTTTTAACGGCTTTAATTAGCTAATTAAATAAGGGAAAGCTTACTTAATTTTATAATAGCTTTATTTTTACACTTTATTCGGTAATTATAAACACTTTAATTTAACTATAATTATTAAATAACTAATTAAAGCCATTAATTAAATAGCTTTTTTTAATTATTTTTATAATTTTATTTTTATACTTAATTTATACCTTTTTAAAGCCTTATTTTTACCTTAATTAATAACACACACCTTTTATAAATTTATACCTAATTTAAAATGAAATTAAATCTTTAATTATTATATAATAAAATTTTAAAACCAGCTATTTAATGTTATTAAACCTATTAAAAGCATTAATCCTTATTATAAATAGCCTTAACATTAAAAATTAAGGAAATTTAAAGTATTAAATTTACTATTTTTATATTAATACCTTTTAAATAAGTTATAAAACCCTTTAAAAATACTAATTGTTTTTATAAATAACTTAACATTAAATATTAAAGATTTAAATATAAATTAATAATTTTATATTAAATTTAAAATGGTTAAGTGAAAAACTTATAACTTATATATTAACTTTAATTTAATGATTTTTACTTAATTAAAAATTAACACATTAAATTAATCTTTAATTATAAAACGTTAATTTTTAATATAAACATGTTAATTTTTAATAATAATGGTATATTTGTTAATTATTATTTAAAATAAATATAATATTTCTTTTAATAATTTATACTTAAAAATTATACTTAAAAAATTGAAATTTTAAAAGTTTTAACGTTATATAAGATTATTTTATATATATACGATAAAAGCCTCGATTTTAAATATTTAAAATTTTACCTATTTTTTAAAATAATTACTACTTTATATTTTTATATTACATACCTATTATAAAGCTTATTATTGCTTTTTTATTAATTATACTTAATTATATATTTTATTAACTAAGTTATAATTTTTAATTATCCTTTAATTATTAATTATCCTTAATAATTTTAATTATTTTTAAATTAAATCTTAAATTATATTATACCCCTTTTATTTTTTAAAAGAAACTTTCCTTTTAACCTTAAAAGCTATTATTATTAAATGGTAATTATAAACTTTTAAAGGTATAACCTAAGTAAATCCTAGTTTTTCTTAACTTATAATTATATTAACATAAATTATTATTAAACCTATTAAATTTTAAATATAACTTTTTCACCCTAATAATAGTAATTTAACTATTAGTTTTTTAAATATTAACTTATACCACGTATTTTAAAAACAACCCTTAATTAAAGCTTATATTTAAACATATTAATTAATTATAATTAAAGTTATTTAACATTTTATTATTAATCTTATTATTATAAACCTTATTATTAATTTTTAACTTATTTTATATATTAAAAATTATCATTTAATAGGTTAAAAAAGTTAAATATATATAAGTAAGGCTTAATATTATATTATTCTTTTAATTTATAATAAATTATTAAATATATTATTAAATATATTATTTTAACTTTATAACTAAGGTATTATCCCTTTAATAGTTATTATTAACATATAATTAACATAGCTATTAAGTCCTTTTTATCCTTTATATTTATTAAATCTTTAAAACCTTATTTAAACTTACTTTAAATTTTTAAACCTTTAAACCTTATATATATAAAGGTTAAGCTTTTTTACTTTTATTTAAAATATTTTCTCACATTAAAAACAATAACATAAGCTTTTTTAATACATTAATTATTACTTAAATCATATTAATTTTAAAGTACCTTTTAAATAATAATATTAATCGTAATAAATAACCTTAAGGATTTAACTTTAAGTAATACATTGTTAACTTAACTTATTATTTTACTTAAAAGCAAATTAAATCTTAAAGATTAATAATATAAACTTTATAATAAGCTTAAATATATGGGTTTTTTTAAATATATTAATAACAATATTACCCCATTAAAAAAACCTATTAAGCTTATTAAATATTAAAAATACTTTTTATTTATTAATATATTAATTTTAAAATCCCTTTTAAATTATATTAAATAAATTTTAAAAAATTATAAATAATCCTTAATTAATTAAAACTTTAAGAAAACTTATAATTTTATTTTAAAATAAGTTTTTAATAAATTAACTAATTAAATTGTTAAGTTAATTAATAACTAACAAATATTTTTAATTAAACCTAATTTATAAGAATTTTTAAATAAGGTTATTTATATTAAAGATTATTTTAAATTATTATAAATTAATATTTTTAATACTTTAATTTTTTATATAATTTTCTATTACTTTAAAAATTATAATCGAATGTGATATAATTAATTAATTTATTAATTAATTAAAAACAGACTTATTTAAATTAATTTAATTAAGGAAATTTAAATTAAAGTTAATATTTTAAAATTTTTAAATACTATTACACTTAATTAAGTCTTTAATAATTAATTAAAAGGGAGAAAGTTATAAAATAAAATTAATAAAACTTACTTTTACTTTAAACTAATTAATTCATTACTTTTTTACTTTAAATTACACCTTATAATAATTAAAAAAATATAAATATAATATTAGCTTAAATAAAAGTAATATAAAATTAGCTTAAATTAATGTAATATATACTTAACCTATTATAAATTTAAAGGCTGTTAATAATATAATAATTAATTAAAAATTACTAGCTTAACCCGTAATAACGAGTTTTAAAATAAATTAAATTATAATATAAAAAAATTAAAAAATTAAAACGTTAAATTTAATACTATAAAACTTAATTATAATATAAAATTAGCTTTAATTTTAACCTTAACTATTTCCTTTAATAATTTAACCTTAGCCGTTATTAAGGTAATTATATAGGATAATATTATCTTAAACTTTAATAATAAATATTATATATTTAATAATTTAAAACACTTTAAAATTATATAAAAGCTCCTTATTTTTTTTTATAATTATAGCTAATAAAGCTATTATTACCTTATTTAAAAGAAAAAATATTTAAGTCCTTTATATTATACTATTTAAAAATATTAAAATTTTACACTTTTTTAATATTATTTTTAACGCCTTAGCCTTATATAATATACTTAACTTTAAATAGCTTTAATAAAAAGGAATAATTTTTAATAAATTTAAAAATTAACTAATTAATAAATATATTAATAAAAACCTAGCTTAAATTAATTAAATCTTATAAATTATTATTATTTAAATTTACTACTTAAAATTTATAACCTTATTTAAGGCTTAACTTTAGCTTAAATTTTAATTATAAATATTATATAAACTAATATATAAAAGATTAATATATATAAGTAAAGATTAAGTAAAATTTACTTATAAAAAAGTTAAAATTTACCTTTTTAAAGGGGAAATAATTAATTTTAAATATAATGTTTATATATTAAATAAAATAATAAAAATTTTAAAATATACCCCACTTATTCTTTAACTTAAATCTTTAATATTAATTTTATTTAACTTTCTAATAAATAAATTAAAGTATAATAACTAATATTATACCATTTATATAATTAATAACTATTTTTAATATTATTAAATTAAATTTTTCTTTAATAAAAGCTTTTATATGGTTTTAAAGGAAATAATTACCTTAATAATTATAATTAAATATTAAACCAAACTTTTTATTTTAATAACCCATTTTAATAAAGGTAAAAAATTCTTAAATATAATTAAATAAATTAAAGCATATAATATTATTATATATATAACTATTACCTATTATTATAAATAATTAAAACTTATTAAATAAGCTAACTTATTAATTTAACAAATAACTTAAATAATTTTAAATATAATTAACTTACCACTTTTTTTATAACTATTTATATAATAAATAATTATTATAATAATAAACTTATTTCTTATATAAGCTAATAATAGCTTTAAATCCTTATATATATAATTAGCCTTATACTTAAATTTTTATTTAATAAATTAACACCTTTAAATTAGCTATTTTTATATATTTAATTATATTACTTATATAATTAAGCAATAATTACATTTTATAAAAATAAATCCTAAAGTTATAAAAGGAAAATTAATAAAATATAAAAGTAAATATAAGATTATTTATTACATATATATATTTAAATTAAAATAAATAAAATAAGTTTTAAATACTTAATTTATAAAATAACTTTAAAATAAAAGTAAAAAACCTATTAACCTTTTTAATTAAAAAATTACCTTTAAAAATTAACCTAATATATTTTTAAACTTATAATGTTTAAAAAAACTATTACCTCATTTAAATATATTTAATATATTAAATATTAAAAAAACTTAATTAAATTCTCACTTATAAATAATCTATTTATTTTATTTATAAAGTTATACTAATTAATTAATTAATAACTAATTAATACCTTACATTAAAAAATAGCTTAAATTAATTATATATAAATTTATTAAATCCTTTTATTTTTAATATAACATTTAAACTTACTTTTATTTAATTATATATTAAATTAAAAATTTTTAAACTTAACATATATAAAAATATAATTAAAAATATACCAGTTAATAAGAAAATTACAAATTTAACTATAAATTCCTTTAAAGTTAACTTAATAATATCCTAACTTTTTAAACTTAAATTATAATAAATATATTTTTACATTTATAACCATAGCTTAATTAAATATATTTTATTTTTATTAACTTAAGTAAATAATTTTAACCTAATAAAACTTATTAAAATATTAACTATTATATTTTTACTATTACTTACCCTTTTTATTTATTAAACCTTAAAGTTAATAAGCTTTTAACCTTTATAAGTTTAAACTATTTATTTATTAAAACCCTTAAACATATTTAAAGTATTTTTAAATTATAAGCTTAATAATAATTAACATTTAAAAAATAAATATATAATTTTAAAACTTATTATATATAAAACTTAATAATTTTATTAAAGGATATTATAATATTTTTAAGGAAATAAGTTATTAATTAAAAATTTAACAAATTTAATTAATAATAATATAATAAGGCTAAATAAGTTATATAAGGTAATTGTAAAAAAAATAACATATAAAGCTTTTAAAACTTATATATAGCTATAATTAACTTAACATTAATAAAGTTATTTTTAACTTTTATAATTATTTTAAACCTAAAATCTTATTAATTAAATGTTATTATAATATTTTTAAATTTTAAAATTTAAAATAAATTTATTTATGTAAAATGACCATATAACTTTTTATATAATAACCTTATATATGTGTATTATTTTTAAAAAGCCTTTTATAAGCTTTATAAAGCTTTATTTTAATAATATTAAACCTTTATTTTAGCTTTTTTTTAATTAAAATTTAGGTCTTTTTCTTTTAATTATTATATCTTTAAAAATAACTTTATAAAAGCTTTTTTATTAATTTATATTAATAATTTAATTATTAATATACCTATTAAAAAGGTTATTAAAAAAATAAAAAAAAATTAACCACCTTTTTTAAGCTTAAATCTTTTAATAAAACCTATTATTTCCTAGATTTAATTATAAAGAAAAATTATTCTTAATAATAAATATAAATTAATTAATAATAATTTATTAAAAAAATATTAATTAAATATAAATTTACTAATTTAAACCTTATTAAAATCTTTTAATAATTAAACCTTTTAATATTATACCTTTAAAACTTAATAATTAATAAAAAAAAAATAAAATTATATTAATATTATATAAGATTTATTAACTTTTTTATTTTTTAAATACGTTTTAATATCACTTAAATCCTTAATAAACTTTTAAAAGTTAATATAACTCCTTTAATTTATTATTAAGTAATTATTATTTACTTAATATAATATATTATTAAGATAATAAACCTTAATATTTTATTAAATAAAAGCTAATATATTTCCTTATATTTTAATCTTATAAAATATAAAAATATAACTTTTAATAATATAATTAAAACTTATTAATTAATAAGGGAAATAATGATTTATGTTATAAAAGGCTTAATTTATTAAAAATTAAAAAAATAAACCTTTATTATTTTTTCTTTTATTAAAGTTAAATTTATTAACCTAATTTTTTTAAATAAAGTGTTAATTTAAATTAATAAATTTTTAATAAATCTTAGCTATAAATAACTTATACTTATAATTATTTTTACCAATTTAATTAATATTTTATTTATTATAACCAATCCTTTTTAATTTATACATATTAAATATATAAATATTCATTATAAATAAATTATTAATATAACTAATTAAAGGCTTTTTAATGTAATATATGTTAAAATTAATAAAATGGTTATAAATAACCTTATTAAGCCTTTAAAAAAGGATAAATATATTTAATTCGTTTATTTATTATATTTAATATTATACCTTTAATAAATTAATATATAATTCGTACACTTTTTCTTTTATTCATTTTTTTCTTAATATTATTATATTTTATAATATTTCCCATTTAAAATTTATTTAAACCTTTATTTTTATATATATACACTTAAATAAATTACTTTTAAAATAGCTAATTTTTTTATTTATAAAAAGGTATTAAAAATATAAAATAATTTTATTTTATATTTACCTTTATATATAAACAGCTATTTTAGCTATTTTTAACTATAATATTTAAACCTTTAATATATACGATTTCTTAAAGTTTATTAATAATAACACTTTATAATAATATACCTTTATAAACTTTTATTATAGCACACATAATATACGCTTTAAAATCTACCTTATTTTTCATTTTTAATAATTAATTCAAATAATTCATAATATTGTAGTAAAAAGAAGTTATTATAAAAGTCATATAAAAGGCAGTGAGGGTATTGCAAATGGGGGGGTAATGCAAAAGGTGACCCACACGGTTAGACGACTTGGTTTGGCGCCAGACAGCGCTAGGCGTTATGAAGCGAGGCGTTGACGAAGTGGAGGAGTTTTACTACGCCCTGGCAAAGCTTTACGAAGGTTCTAGTCGAATGTTCTTCCTTATCACCGGCCACCTATCCGTCCAGGTCGACGTGCATAATTCCGAGTCGAGAGAGCAGGTTCACGCCCGTCTTGACGAGGCGTTGCGAAAGGCCTGGCTTACTCTCCGATTCCACCAGCCGACGATAGCCTCGCGGGTCGTTCGAGATGCTGAGACGGGCAAGCTAACGAAAGTTTACCGAACCCTTCGAGATGACTCTGAACAGAAGACCTGGCTTGAGAATACTTTGATTCCAGTGTCAACAAAGCTAACCGGTAATGAATGGGCAAACACTGACCCTCCTGCCCCAAAGCTTCCTACTCTTTTCGTCATCAATGCTAGCCCTAGTAGCGATAACGACGGGCCCGTTCGAAGAGATCTCGTTTTACGTTCCCCGCACGATATCATTGACGGCATCGGAACACTCCAATTGTTAGATCGCCTTGTAGACTACGTCTCGAAGGCCTTTGATGAAGGAAATTATTATCGCGTTCCGACATTAAATGGTTCGGAGACTTCACGGCTCAGCCCGCCGTTCCGAGTAGCCGCCGACGTGCCCTTCACGTTGAATGAGACTCAGAAAAAGAAACTGGCTTCTATCGCCGCCCAAAAAGAAGCTGCAGCGAAGATCGATGGAAATTTACTGGTCCTCGGGCTTCCTTTCTGGCATGGCGCGGTCCTTCCGGGCAAACATCAGCGTGTTGGACTCTCCCTTTCTAAAGAGCATACTTTCCGTCTGTTGGCAGCATGCAAGTCCGTCGGTATCACCGTCACCCATGCATTCCATGCTGCAATCGCCATGGTACTCAGGGATGTTCAAGACCGGAACGTAAAGGCCCCACGCGTTCGTTATGTTAGTTACATCCTTAGAAATGAACGTGCCAGGTGCAAGCTGCCGTATAACACGCCCGACTACGCGGCTTCGGTATACCATTCAGTCTCGGGTGGAGCTCTAATCGTAGATATGGATTTTCCCGGTCCTTCTCAAGAATCCACGCGGAAAGACGAGTTTCTGCAAATCGTTCAAACAGTTAGGGACTACTATGAGGAAGCCCGCAACGATCAAGAACACTGTGCACTTGCCCCTTTCATCTGGCAAGATTCGATACCACGTATTCCGGCAACAGGAACCGTGCCCCCAGTGCCTCCTCCCAAACAACACCCGTCTGTGTCGATCTCGAGCATGGGATGTGTTGATTATATTATCAAACCAGATAGAGGTCGTATTCGCGTCTATGATCCTTGGGTAACCGGGGAGGAACTTGGTAATGGGCTAGGTCTGTTTCTAGGGACTTACAGGGGCGAGTTATGCCTTAGCAGCGCTTATAATGACGCTTGGCAGAGCCACGATGGAGCGATGGACTTCTTGAAGAGGTGTATGGCAGCTGTTTCTGTCGGACTAGGGGTCTTCGACGTGTGACATATGGTAGAAATCTCTAGGTTAGAAGATATCACGTCATTCCCTATTATTTTACCTCTCCGTAAAGATGATTCATCGCACTGTAGAGAGAATGCAAGCCGAATAGGTGATCAACAACAGGAATTCCAATCCGTCAACGCTTATGCCAAAGTACAGATTAATGTGACTAAAACTAACGACTAGTGTCCGCCTCAATCGGCGCATATACCACCAATTAGGCTTCAAGAATTATTATCTACAGCGCTATTTTGTGTCATCCCCGCCAATGACTGAAGGACTGGTAGCCTACTTCAGCTCCGCCTTCAGAGGTAGCTTACGGCTCGAGCTACCCACATATACCGTCTTAGGCTCCTCGCTGATAACCCAGTTTTGGCTTACAACATCCCAGTTGCTCAGATCACGACGAGTGAGGTTACCGTGGAAGGTAGCGCTCTCGCCGGGTTCAAGATGGATACGAGCGAAGTCACGGAGCTGTCGAGGAGGGTTGTCTCCTCCCAGATCCACGTACAGTTGTACAACCTCGTCTCCGGCAACATCGCCCGTATTTGTAACAACTGCGGTAATTTCGTAGATGACGTCGTATAGCAATCTGTTTCCTCCTGGGACAATCTCATCAGATGCAGGAATCAGCGGCTGTTCCGAGTCGTCATGTGAGTGCTCCGGGACGAAATTATCGCTGCCGTACTGGGGATCACTAGAAGCGTCCTTGAGAGACGTGGTGGTGTTGAAATAGGGGTAGATGAATGCTAAGACGTAATGGAACGTATCGGGGAACCTGTACTCTTCCAGGTCGATGCTAAAGTTGCCGAACGTAGGTGCATTCTTAGTTTTGCCGGTTGTAGGTGAGTATTCCTTAACCTCCTTCTTGGAGACTTGGATATCGGAATAGTTGAAAGTAGTATAGGATAATCCGAAGCCGAATTCCCAAATAGGCTCGATCTCCCCCTTATCAAAGTGGCGGTAATCGATGTAGACTCCTTCGGAATACTCCTGCTGGGGTGCACCATTGCCATTATTGGGTTCGTACATGACGTCCGTCCCGTAATCCTCGCGTCTCTTAGCCCACGTAAAAGGAGTCCGGCCTGCAGGATTTTCCTTGCCATACAAAATGTCAACAAGTGAATTTCCAGATTCCTGGCCCGGGAGACCGGCCCAGAGAATGGCGGTAACATTCGGGTTGTCATACCAATCATTTACAAGCACGGGTCCGACGGTATGCAAGACCACGATCGTGTTGTTGCAATTAGAGCTGACGATCTTAATGACTTCATCAGCGTTCTGCCATAAAGTCAGGTTGTTTCGATCACCTTCATTGCCATCGACGCTGATATAACCCTCGCCGGAATCAGAGTTTCCAAAAACAATGCAAGTCGCATCGGATAGGGACGCAAGAGAGATAATGGCCTCAGTGTCAGAATTGTCGAAAACGCTTTCATAGCGGCCTCCATCAGCGAGAACCTGAGCCTGGATGGCGGAATCCGGAGTTACCAGATAAGGAAACTGGGAAGTGCCGGATCCCCAACCCATAGCTAAGGTACCAATATCGCAACCCCGATCCGAGCAGCCATTTGGACCCTTGGGACTAGGGCCCGCATCCTCGCCAATTACAGCGACGAATTTGGGCTTGTTCAAAGGAAGCGCACCGTTGTTTTTCAGCAAGACTGTACCCTTAGCGGCGATTTCGCGAATCACATCAGCGTGTTTGCCGCGGACGTCCACGTGCCAATTGACCTGTTCGTAATCCTCCTTGCCAAAAGAATATTTATATCCGTAGGTATCGTAAGTCCAGGAGTTGAAGTTGACATCAGGTTGATCTTCGATCGTATTGCCTACTTTGAAATAGGCAGCCATGATACGCATAACCATGTCGTCGAGCCTCCACTGGGGAACCGTATCGTTGAGGATAGCCACCGTAAGATTCGTACCCCAGTAAGTCAGGCCACTGTCGAATGCGGTATCGCCAGGCATTGACATGTCCAAACCTGCTAGAGCAGAAGAAACACCGGATTGCTGTCCAGCCCAGTCGGTAACAACGAAGCCCTGGAACCCGAGCTCGCCTTTGAGGATATTATTTAAAGTCTTGCTGTTCTGGCATCCATACGAGTTGTTGATCTGTGTGTATGAGCACATGACCGAACCAACTCCAGCGCGCACAGAGTCGGCAAAAGGCCATAGATACAATTCGTGTAATGTCCTGTCGTCGATGTTGGAGGATAATGTCCCGGAGATATTATACCCATACCCGGCAGCCTCAGCGATCTGACGAAATCGTTCCTGTTCATTTCCAATGTAGTGCTTTGCAGAGGCGATGACTCCCGTGTCCTGCATACCTTTGATGGTCTCGGCCATGGCAATTCCCGTCAAGACTGGATCTGCAGCAAAACCTTCCCAGTTACGGCCACCTTCTGGCACTCGCCCAAGAGGCCCAGCAACGGGTCCCAGTTGCATGGTAACACCCTTGCCTTTATGTTCCTCAGCCATAGCACGACCACGTTCATAGAACAACTTCCGATCGAAGGTGGCGGCGGTGAGCTGGCCGGATGTGAACGCAGACACGTAATCCGCGAACCGGACCCCTTGCGGCGCATCTTGACTGCAGAGACCATTGAATCCCAGGCGAGGGACGGTGCCCGTGTTACCAACGCAAGGTCCATTTTCCCACCTGCGCGTATCGATCAGCATTGATCATCAGTATCGCGGAACAGGGTCAGCTCACCCGGTACCGGTAGTGAGATTCACTTTCTCCAGCAGCGTGAGTTTAGAAACAAAATCCTTCGCTTTCTGGTAAGCCTCGGTCCACCCATCTGCTTCTGGGTTCATCCAAGGCGAGGGGTAAAAGGGCTCGGAGACCCATTGCTCGTTATCCCTTACACTAGACTACGATAATATGTCAGCGGCCGTGTTGGAGCGTAATATGGGAGGTATGCTTTCGGGAAATAAAAGAAACAGCTGAGCATGTATTACATATTTGGCTAGGGTAGACTAGGCACCTAGGCGGTCAGGAAACACTCTAATGGAGCAGAATAGTATAAATATGAGAATGGATGCGTAGGAACATCTATGTATACGTTCTATAGCGATAGGACTGTTTTGAAACTTCGTACCTGGCTTGGTTCCAATGGCCCACTTGCAGCTGGACTAATACTAGCCGCGATGGCTAGCGCAAGTGTAGACGCCTTCATAGTTCGTATCGTCAGCCCTCGCTGCCGAATCTGGCCTTGGGACTCTCTGAGAAAAGGACAATGCCAACAGGCGAATTAGGCCGTGAGCTAGATTCGTCAACCTTATAATAACCTTGGTTCCCTCCGCCAATTTATAATAGCTATTCACCCATAATGATGTAGTTGCATTGGATTGCCATGCTTCCTTTGCCGATGTAAAGTGCCGTCGCCTCCAGGTCGCAATTTGGTACAATACGTAAGAGCTTAATCACATAGGCTTGGTTACCTCGTGTTAGATCAGCTAACTATGATAATGTCTCTTTGTCGTCAATATCTTAGGTATGATAGAATTTCCCAGTAGTATTTTGAATACCGCCGATCACTTACATAACAGATATTTACCTACCTAGGTAGGTAGGTAGTACGTCTAGATATCAATAGCGTCGGTATAACTTGAACTTCAAGCTACTTTCCACTCCATCTTCCAATAGTTACCCGGCGGGGAAACCTTCTATGGCCACGCCTCAGGACGCCACGCGCTCATCGTGATTTGAGCGTTCCATAGATGGGCCATGAGAAGGTTTCGCTCTTCCAGGCTATTGGACACAATGATCTTCATCCTTGTCTTGCATTGCATTCTGAGCACATTCCAAGTCTAAGCTCTTCGGGGTCGCGGTACGGTTAGCCGTTGGCATGCGGCTTAGGTACCGGTGTCTATACCGGTGCCTATGGCCTGCTGGTGTTTTTTCCTAAACGGGTATATAAATCCTAGCAGCGGTAGATGTTCGGCAGAGATCCTAGTTACAAAACGGGAAGCATGTGCACCTTTTAAGCCAATGGGAAAGAGCAGCTCGTACTAGTCCGGGCAGTGCGGGGTCATAGCTCTCATTTAGACCCACTTACTCCACCAATGGGAGAGATTGACCGGGTAATATTCGGACGTGAACGAAACGATCCTTGTGAGGCTGTCGTGGTCCATGGCAGGTTGAATCAACTTCATCATATTACATATCAGCCCAACACCTTCCGCTTCCGATCTCCATGTCATACTATGGAATTGGAAATATCCATTCATAACGGGGTTACCCCAATCACAAACCCCAGCAATACATAGCTATTAGGGCTGATCTACATCAACGCGGGGTGGATACAAGGAAGGCCAGGATGTTGACAGCAAAGAAGGCAATACGTTACATTGTGTAGATATCTGGATGCTTGATTTCTAAGCGTTGAACGCGTTGGAAGATTCATTTTCTACGTATCGAGCCCGGTTTCGGGACGATTCCGTGCCCGACATTTCACGTCTGGATGCGACCCCAGGTTTCCAGATACTGCGCTCCATTAAACAGCAGTACCCGATATTGTACCTTCAAAAGAAACATTCAGGACCTGCGGGGTAGCTTAAACCCCCCTGGTACCTGAGTCTGGAACACTCCGTCCGGATCATACTTCCGCGATACAGTGAGCATCTTCTGCACGTTCTCCTCGCCGTAGCTTCCCAGGACATCCTGCGAACCATCGGCGTAATTCATGTAGCGATACTCAAGAAGCAACCCGAGATCTTCGCCAAACTTCTCAAGGGCGTCCTTCCACGCGTGCATCTTTTTCCGTCCCAGAACCTCCTGGTCCACGCCGTTGATAGCAAGACTTGCCAACAAGACGATACCATTCTCCGTATGCCTATCAATTCCAAGGATATTTCCTCCCCTATCCGAACCATGTTGAGCGATGACAGTTGGGAAGGGCTGGAAGAAGGCCTGTGTCTCAAAATCCCCATCAGATGATTCAGCCTTCATCTCCTCGACAAGGTCGTGGTGCAGTTCCACCGCTTTGGTGATAATTCGGATATCGTTCTTAATCGTGACCGAGAACCAAATGTTCCTAATAATGATCAATCCAACCGTCTAGTAATTCCAGCCGTTGTCGAACTTACCGATAACCTGCTGCCTGGGTGCCTAAAGCTGATTCTGACATGTTTGTCATATGGCCGCCCGAAGATATAGCATCGGGAATGCTAATAAAGTCGTCAAAGGCCGGGGCGCCTATCCGCCCTGTAACATCAGACAACCCAGTGAAAATAACCGTCTGGTTGAGAACCGGTCGGTATGACCAGAACACGACAACGGAGCCGTCCTGATAGTCCACGAGGTAATCCGTCCATCGCTTCAAAGCACGAATGTGCGAAACGCTCGCGCTTTCTAGGTGCTGTAGTCCGTAGCTATAAATTGGCTCTCGCTTGAACGTTTGCATATCGAAGCGTGTGATGATACCGAAGTTCCCTCCACCGCCCTTGAGAGCTTGGAAGAGATCGCTATTCTGCTCGGCACTTGCCTCAACGATCTCTCCGCTCGCAAGAACCACTTCAAAGCGTTTCACGCTATCAACGGCCAAGCCGATTCGATTTATGTAGAGGGAGAATCCACCGCCGCTCAAGTATCCGCCGACACCGACTATTCCAATACGACCACCTGGTACGCCGACATCCAGAGGGTCGAGGGTCCGATAGACGCTGAGCCAGTGAGCACCCGGAAGAAGCGATGCTAGACCCGTCGCGGGGTCATATGTTGTACTATTCATCAAACCTACATATAGTATAAGATTGAGTAGACGTTAAATGTATGTGACACTTACTCAGGTCAATGGTAACTCCGTTCTCGATATTATTGGCCCCAGCTGTGGACGAGTGACCACCGCTTCGGACGGCGAATTTGCATTCAGCCCGACCGGCAAGCGCCTTAACTACCTTGGAAACTTCTTCTGCGTTTTCTGGTTCAACAAAGCAGCTAGGACTTAGCTGGGCGGTGAGGGACCAATAAGAGTGGACCTGCTCAGAGTATACTGTGCTATTCGGCAAGTAGACATTTTTAAGGCCGACTTCTTGAAGCAGTCGGCACTATTCTAAGGTCAGTAGTTAAGATTTCCAAAGGTAAGAAGAGGGCACCCTTGGACATACGCAGTTAGCCGGGTCAGACGATTGAGTCTGTCCTGGCACGGCGGCGAGGCATCCTCCATATGTCGCAGCTCCAACACAAAGAAATAGTACCTTCATGTTTGAATATCCGTGTATCCTCTTGAGAGCGAACTAGATTGATTTGAGAGACCTAAGAAATATACATTGCAGGTAGCGGCGAGAAGAGGTTAATATATACCCAAATCATGATTGTGACGGCCAACTCTCTTAAGGTTTATGTCAAGGCTAACTCGGTTGAGACTTGTTGTCATCGGGATGGCTACATGGATAACCATACCACTTATTGATCCTGGGATGCTTCCGTGATCTGGACCGGGTAAGTTCCGGGGGGTCTGTCACTCCAGTGAGGTAACTGCTCATCGTGGAATGCAGTAGGAGGTTACATTGAATTGATCACAGAGAGGTATTACATGGATAGTATACGGGCTTGGCAGGATAAACTTCGGGTGACGTTAAGGGAGGGTTCATGTCGGTATTTCGTGCTTAACGTTGGGATAGTCCGTTTCATACGGAATGCGAGAAAACGTCTCCCTACAAAATATACGAGACCTACGAGACCTAGGTACGTGTCTAAAATTTTGAAAGTCACAACGTCGCGTCGCCATGAGGACAGCCTATTCACTCTCACATGCATTCTTTTAAGGTAAAAGCGAAATGCTAGTGTTCCTTCGGATTTCGAAGAGTTCTAGGGCTGCGGTGTGTTATTTCACGTAGTTCCAGAGGGTCTTTACCGGGAGTATCGGAGGTTGACAGTTCCACGACATTGCGCGTTGCGTTACCCCTTGAGATATCTCGCGCCATCCTACTGAATCACCCGACGGTTCTCCACAACCCGTCACCGAACTCATCTGGAACAGCGTCGCCGCATTTCTGGGATGACTTGGCGTACCGCTCGGTGTCCGTTCCTCCTTGCTATCACAGACCGCTATGCAGACAATTCTAGGCACAGCTAACATGACGAAATAGCTGATAAGCGAATCTTGAAAGCCAAAAGAAAAAACAAAAAGGAAAAAAAAAAACGTTGACTTACTGGCTTGTACCCACTACCTTGGGGCAAAACATTATTTTCGAACACATCTTCTATTTTCAACCGCACCATTTCAATCCCCCGAAGACAAAGGTACCTAGTAGTTTCTTATTGTCTAAATACCTTACGATGGTCTGCAGGTGGATACTCATCTTTGCATGGTTGCCCCTGAGAGATTGTTATACATGTATCTGACGCGACGTTGTTGCGCCAAGCTCCGTTGCTCTAGACAGTGCTCCTAGGGAGAGCGAATATTGCTTGTACGATAGACCCGCAGTATTGTCGCGAGAATAAAAGCTATACCGGCTTTCAACTTATACCATCAACAGAATCTGGTTACCTTGTATGCAAATAAATGTTCCCATAAGAATATTATTATCTCTGCTTGACCATATTCGAATCAACTATATACAAATTTTCGAGAAGGGAAAGGAAATTGGCATTTTATCTACTCCAGAACCGCAATACCCTGAGCGTTCTTCCCAGCCTGGTTACCCAAGTCAAACCTCTGAATAGCCTTCGCCTTGCCCTGTCCACCAGAGAGATCCATTACGACGATGGCAGCATTGGAGGTCTGATTACCAGGAGAAAGCATGTAGAGGAAGCTACCAGCCGCCTTCAAGTCAATGAAACCCGGGTCTCCACCGCTGGATAGATCGGTAGTCGAGATGATGCTTGCATCCTTGGTGCTCATCTCAACGACGTGGGGGACGGCAACGTCGGTTACGAACACGCTGTTGGTAGCCTTCGAAAACGCGGCCCAGCACGTCGCCTTCTGGTCGTCAATGGCTTGCTTGCCGACAACGGATGCTTGTCCGGTCTTCTGGTCGACGGAGAGGACTGCGGCCCCGAAGGAAGCGTCGGTCGCAAAGATGTTGTTTGTTCCGGGGATCACCTGTGATCCGAATAAGACGGCGGTACCGTCAGGCGAGACGCGATCATCCCGAGGGGCGGCCGAGGCAATTGAACCACCGTTGCATCCCTTGCTCTGCTGTATAGCCAGAGTCGACACAAATCCCGTCTTATTCACTGCCGGGTCGCCCTTGACCATAGTAAAGAGCGTGGACTCGTCTTCAGAGAAGAAAGCGTGCGAGACAGTGTTCGTCGGCCCGACTGGAGGCGTCGTTTGCCCGAGGTCGATCGTTCTTAGAGTGTCCATTGCTCCAAGACCTTTGCCGGAGAAGGAAGCACAAGTAATTCCTGCTACCTTGCCAGTAGCTCCAACACAGGCGAGCTTGTTCTTGGCTGATGCTGCGACTGTTGTCGGGAACTCCGCCGGGACAGGGGCTGGTTTGCCCACGAGGGCCAACTTGGTCGGGTCGCGTTGGGAAATTGATAACATGCTTAACGAATTACTTCCGGCGTTAACAGCGAAGATGTGCTGTTCCTTATTAGCTACTAGCTAACTATGGGGTGATTTCTTTACAAGTCAAACTTACGTTTCCGGCTATGGTGAGCGCAGACTGGCTTACAAGCGCATCAGGCCCGGCGGGTTGATTGGTGGCACCGTCTATCGAATTAGCTCCCTTCCCACCAACCGGCGTCACGGTTCCTTGGGCCAGTGTGCCGTCAGCTTGGATGGGTAAAGCGACAATTGAGTTTTCCGCATCGTTCGTAATGAGGTACACGGCCTTTCCAGTAGCTTTGCATGCGTCGTTCGACTGTTGGGATGCGGCATTTCTGTTGATAACGTGGCCTGAGATGCCGTTGGCTAGTATTAAAATGGAGATGACATTCGCCTTCATTTTGAATTAACTAATAATGAGGATTATAAAGAGAAAATGTTAGTATGGTTGATGGTGGTGTTTTGCCCGGGACCTGCGGGATCTGCTACTATTAAGAGAACAAGGTTGGGATACTAAGGAAAGACGTGCTTCTGGTAGAGCCTGATGTTGTTCCTATGGCTGGGACTGACATCTTAGTTATATACAGGATTTTACTGGGAGCTAGTACAACTGCCTTCACAGACGTCCTGCATATTACATCTCACATCACGACTCCGTGAATTGAAAGTTGGAATCCAGACTTCCATTTTAGGAAATAGTCGTTGAAATCCCCGGGTCCCTAAGTTGACTAATTTCTAGCGAGCCCCGTAGCGGTCCCCTAGTGACAGATCGTAGGGAATAATTAGGGGTTGGTCCAAACGCCAAGCACCCCCATAAATGGAACTAGGATCTAGTAAATTTCGACAGTGATTGGTCGGTCTACCTGACTAATCCTAGGATTGTATCCAATAGTAGATCAAACAGTTTCAACCAACAACAAAACCCCCTGTAAAGGATCAACCAGTGAAGCAACAATACCCGGTCGTTGCAAGTGGGAGAACGGATCTGACGTTACCTAACGTAGAACTCACTTGAAATTCCTCCCTTACATGGTTTAGGAATCCAGCAGTTTCCCAATTAGGAAGAAAGATCTGTCAGATGCTCTCCACAGCCCAAGGGCGTGGTAACACAAGGGTATAATAGCCGTGGATTTCAGAGCACGTTGCGCCCAATTAACCGGGTAACGATATGTCAACCATCAGTTAGTTGATATGTTGCGATTTTGATATAACGCATAACATGTCCTCCGGATCTACCTACCTGTTAAGATTATCTACCTACCTAGGTGATGACATGCTGGCATGAAGTTGGAGCTACTGAGAATGTAGTCGGTATACTTTAATGCTACAAATACAAATACTTACGCGTTTCAAATTATTGTTTACGCCGTTAAAAGGATACTATAAGCCCTAATCCCTTTAATTTCTTCCAAAGAACTTGGACTTGTCATCTCTATACTTTATCTCTGCCTACCTACCTAAATATCTAAAATTCTTGCTGAATTCCCCGATAGCTACTGTCGATTTTAATACGTACCTACGATCAGTCCAGATCAGACTTCTAGATATTAGGCAGCTGCAAGATAGAGGCAGGATATGACATCCTCATCGGCCTAGTGACGTCTATGTGCGTTTTCGAGTCAACACCGAAAGGCATCGAGTCTAGGCATTTAATATATGTCCTAATATCCTCGAAAGTCTAGAAGCCCGTATGACTCTCATTAGAAGATAAGGACCTCTACAACGTCTGCACCATAATATGGTTAAAAGCTTACTAGAATCTACCAGGTATGGCATAGGACAAGGAGAAGCTCGAAAGTTCCAATCAGCATCATTCCATGCTTTGAAACAATTTCTCGCTGCACTCAGCCATCTCTCCTTTATCTAGCATCGACAACTCTACGATACCTGGGTAGGTAGTGACTCTAAGCCTGACCCAGTGTCTCCCGGAATTTCTATCTCCCCCTCCCGGACCTTGCCTCTCCCTTGTCCTTTTTCTTGCGTTTCTTTGACGCTTTAGTCTGGTGTCACGGCTATTGGGAAGGTGGTCGATGCGGATGGTAGATTAGAAGGTGTTAAAGGATCAAGGATTGCTGATACAAGTATCCTTCCGATAGCACTTGCCGGCCACGTCTTATTGCTAATGTCGGCTGAAAGAGCGGATGGCAGCTATTAATAACGGCTCTATTGATTTTAGATCGTCGTCTATTCTAGATCCTCTTCGAATCCGGAAGATGAACGTAATAATTAAGAGATATCTTATGTGTTACCTAGAAATTCCTTAGAAGCTTCCGCCACCACGGCAAAGGTACCCCTATCTCGCCCCTGGCTATTTCCTTGGCTTCCTCTAAATCACGCCGTCTCCCCGACTGTAAATCTATTTCGTCATTCCGCCACAAACGAGTCCGGAAAAAGAGCTTGTATCCAGCGTATATAACGAAGAACAGTGGCAACAGGATATATGCATCGACGAACCCACCGGCATCCCACGGGGAGAAGTTAGACCACCCCTGCACTAGTGCCAAGAATATGTTCGCTGCTAGACCGAAGTACGCGTTCCAGGGGTACCAGAGTGAGACGAATGGTAGGTCCTCTACCGTATTCCCCTGAGCTTCCCACGCTTGGCGGAATCGAATATGAGTGAGAGAAATCGAGCCCCAAACCAAAAAGGTTGACACACCACTCAGATTAACGATGTAGCTGTAAGCTTTGGCTGCACCCGTTGAGACGTTCATCATAGATAGCGCGCCAAAAGCATTTGCCAGAGTGATAGCAGGGATTGGCACTCCCCTCGAATCCGTCCAACCCAGAAAAGACGGAGCCATCTTCTGTTGCGCCATATATAGCAGTGTCCGCGATGAGATATAGATCGAACTATTAATGGCCGAGATACAAGTGACGAAGATGAAAGCATTGATGAGATGCACGCCACCTTCCCAACCGGCATTTTGGATTGCGACCGTCATTGGACTCAATAGGGCGCGACTAGTGCCATTGACAAGCTGGTCGTCATTTGCCGGACAGGTAAGGCCAAAGAAGAATGCCGCGCCCATGTAAACGAAAATGATGCGCCAAAAGACCTGGCGAATTGCGAGCGGGACCGCAACTCGCGGGTTCTTCGTCTCGGTAGCGGCTACTGCTACCGACTCGCAACCAGCGTAAAAGGTTGAACAGAAAACAAAGACTTTGGCGACGCCGCGAAAACCGTCGACGAACGGCCCCGGGTCGTGCCAATATCGGAAACCTATAGCATCAGCCCCTCTAACACCTCCAGATACATAGCTATAATCGGTCAGCATACTAGTCTTAGCAGATTCTATCATGCATTGAAACTCACATGATGGAGAATATGTAGAATGCGACTAATCCTACAAGTTTGAGAAGAGCTAGCCAAAATTCGGCCTCCCCGAATGTAGTCACTCCAAGAAGTTGAAATAATAGAAAAGCAGTCTGGCGCGACGTCAGTGAAGCGAACTGGAATGACAGCTAAAGGGCGATACGAACCCATAATATCAAGAAATATCCCCAAATAGGTACCTTATCACTCCAGAAGACGAGAATGCTAGAGGTGGCATTGTACTCATTGGCAAGGACACAGAACCAAATGATGAAATAGTTCCACCCGACAGCAACACCAAAAGCGGGATCTACAAACCGCGATGCTAGCTGAGTAAAGGCCCCTCCGGACGGGTAAAGAGTGGTAAGCTCCCCTAGACTCTGCATAATACTTCAAAGTTCCGCGGGTTAGTATTAGGGGTAATATGCGGGACGTTACGGGGTTATGCGATGTTACCTGAAAGCAATTATGCCGATGATCCCAAAACCAATCAATAGCGATGCCGGACCACCGCTAGATAGAGCGCCTCCGCTCCCGACCAGAAGCCCGGGTCCGATAATTCCAGCTAGAGCCATCATGCTCAAATGCCGTGTCTTTAGGCCGCGTTTGACGCCTGATTCGGGGTCGATCGAGCGGAAGTCATCTTGATCGGTTTCCTCTTCCGGCTGCGCGATTGGCTGACCGGAGTCCTTGGGGTCGTACATAGCGAGGAACCTAGAAATGGACAGGAGCCCGCTGTAAAGAAGCAGTAATCAATCGTAAATTCTAATTCCAATTCAAAAATGAATCAACACCAAGATGCCAGGTTATTCTCAATATCGAAACATGCAAGCGACGCTCATAGCGACGGCGAATCTAATAAATGATTTAGATGATTCTTGTTTTTTTTTTTTTTTAACCTCAGCTCGGTTCTATTCAGAGATTTCGGTGACGGTCCGTTTAATGCCATTAGTTCTAAAATTGCGTGATCGAGGGTCCGCGCTACGACATCAAGCGCCAAGCTAATCGCTATTTAAACTTACCTAAATCTATGTCTTCCAAGATCGGGCGACATGGATCTTATCTGACCTGTTTCGTCTCATAATCCATTCTGGATCGCTGGCACACTGGTCCGGTAACTTAGGTACCTAGGTACTTAAGTACTACAATATTTAACACATCGTGAAACGTATGAGGGGAAAATGATTAAGCTGTAGTAGACAGAACAATTACATTCCAGTCAACTATGACGCGTACCCCGCATGCAACGTATTACGGGGGTTGAGTTAGGCACCTAATTACAGGACTAATCTCCTAGCTAACAGCACTGATGACAGGTACCTCGTACAGCGATCCTGTATTCGGTACAGCACTCTAGGTTCTACAAAGGCGAGGAAATTTTATTACTTCATTGGTCGAAGTTGGATTCAGCCCCCTAAAAATTACTTTACTATGTACAGCTCCAACCCAATATGCTCACGTAACATCAAGTATTGCAGGAAGCGTACCTAGGTAGCTATTCGCTATATTCAAGGAGACATATACGTGGGTAGGTTCACACATTACTCAAAGTCACAGCACCTAAGTAGGTGGGCGCTTATAATGCGAATTGCGTTGCCATATTAATCTAAGAGTTTCTAGAGCAGTCGGAGAAGTCTTGGTTACATAATATGAATGTTCCTGCTAAGATCCATCACACTACGGACTCCTAACAATCCTGTGTTAACCGTCTCAAGGCACACCCCCCACCCCGCCTTCTATGGCCCGGAGGTCGGACGGCCTCCTGATACATCATTAATGCCATTGTTGTTGGGAAGCTTCCAAGCCCACTATGTTTATCACTAGAGATAGCTTACGCTTCAGAGACCGTAGCAGCGGCTGGGTGTGCATGTTTCCTAGGGCACGCACTGGCGCAAGAACATATTCTCGGTGCGATCATCAGTGCCGCTGAATGGTGCGCGACCATGCTTCTTGCTTCTAGCAGGTTGCGTTTCGAGAGGGAAGCGCCCTTGCTAGATGATTGTGTTGTCTAGTTCCTCATGATCACCGAGAAAGATCTAAGAGCGTTCGTATGATTATGGTTCGCACAAGAACGAAGACTGTCGGACCGCTCGGATGGTTCCAATTGTCTTCAACGTCGAAACTCTGAACCACACCCCTTAAATAGGAAACCCTTCCCACACTAGTTGAATGCGTCGAATGACATTAGCATTAGGAGTCGGTAGTGTGTGAACGTTGTCAGTTATATTAAGGAGAGGTTGTATGGAGTGGATATGGTCACGTATAGGTAGTACTCTCCCCTGACCAACCAACTTCCTGTGGTTTGGAGTACTAGGACTGGGCAAAGTAAGATCTAGGTTTTGGTTGGCGTCTCCTTTGCTAGTGTTTAAGGATTCTCATGGACTATAAGTCCGGAGTTGGCGATACGTCGTTTTAATAATCATAAAAAAGACTATTATCGTACTTCAAGGATAGAGAACTTCTTTGACGAGCCTTCGATATCGTCACGTATCTTGGGCTGGGTCGAAGTTCCTTGTCATGATTATAAACCGGAGTGTGGCCTCTATTATTCTATTCATGTCTTGCCTCTGAATCTGCGTAGGTGATTGATCCGTACCGCGGAGAAGTTGTTTCCGTCGTCTGAATCTCCCTGGACCTCGGCATTGACGTCCGGATATCCTGCCTGCATGGCGTTGTAGGTGTGAAAGTAAGCGCAATGCGCAACAGCCGTAACGTTGGCGTATGCTTTTCCCAATCAGGCCAGGGATAGCATAGCTGTCCGTTTCTAATATTGAGGTGATCGATAGAATAATTCTCAGAACGGATATGGTCTCGCAAGTTGACATCAGTTCCGGTTTGTATGCCGCAGCCAGGCCACGCGCAAATGGTTCCGATATGGTTATATCGGCACAATTTGCGCCTGGCCTGGCTGTGACACACAAACCACAACGGAAGAGCTACGTAATCATATCCGTGCTGAGCATTGTTCTCTCGATCAGCTCAATGTCAGGAACGGACTGGATTGAGCTGACCCCTTTTTGGGGGGTTTAACAAGGCGCTGCATTGGATGTAGGAAAACACATCCCAGGATTTGTAAGACTACCCCGACTAGGCCGCGATAGAGTAGGGAGAACCCCTAGGCCGGAGGTCTTGTTCGCTGATAGACTGTGGGAATGGTACAGGGCAGTCGAGATGCGACCCAGTTCCATTGTACTCATAGAGCCGCGTAACTCTCTATGGCATCATGCTGATGGCGTGAAGGACGCCTCAGAAGGACTTTCAGAGCGTGCTAGTCGCAGCTTAGTTAGTCTTGCATGGATTCAGGAGTGGATAGTGTTATACATACTTTGATGGGCCATCGTACAAATGAATGATGGTGTTCTTTATAGGTGGTAGCTATCGTAGTAGTAACGAAATTGAGGCTCTGATGTTGAACGTATCCCCTACGATAATGTTAATTTCTCTTCTGGACTGTTGAGCGCTAGTGGAAGCTCACTTACATTTTCTGAGAATCAAGACACTCTTGACATCGGTGATGCAACAGATTGCCACCTCTCTGGCTTTTGCCAAATAGGGCCAATGCCCAGATGATTCGTAGGAGGATAGGATATATATATATACCAGTACATCCGTGGAAAAGAAATAGGGATGTGCATTTACCACAACAGTGGTTTGTTCTCGTGTAACTCAATGACGCGAGTGGTAGTCTTGACGATGACAACAGCTACGCACTTGGGACCAAGTTGAAGGCGTATTCAATCGCAACCCCAATGATGCGCCTCGAAGTTAGGTACCATGACGTTCTTACTAGGCTGTCGAATGTCTATATAGGCTTTCAAACTCTAAGCACATCTCAGGGATGCGTTTATCCAGATAAAGGTCGAAGCTCTGGATTGCGGCGTTTTGATACCCCAAGGGTAACCGGGAGATAGTCGTCTTCGTAAAACAATACTAATGACCGTCCAAAAGTCGGATTCTTGTTCTTCTTGCCCATACTCAAATTAATTCTCCCGAAAATATCGGCATCGGTCGAATGCCATATCGTAATTCATGTATGGTTAGTTGTTCGAGCTGTAGGTATCATTAGGTACCTAGCCTTGTTGTCAAAACGTGCATGGTAGGAGTGAGTATGTACCTAAAGCCAGATTGTTCTTCTATTTGTTCTTTGCGGAGTTGTGATAGTCGATCGGGTGGCTCGGGATGACCGATCCAAAGTGCTATGTTTCGACCCTTCACATTATCCTAAGTCTAACGGCCAAGGAGGCTGTATACCTTGTAACGGATATTAGTTTCTTGCTCGTGTGTTCAGATCGTACCGCCCGTTAAGATCGGGATGTATTAGGAGGCTAACTTACGCTGTTATTTGCCGCAGATCTTGGTCACAGTGGATTTGCGGCCTTTGACCTTTGGGGGCCTTTTATGCGGGTGTGGCTTAGTGGCACTATAAGGATTTGTTGTAGTTTTTTGGTATGTCTCCGGGCGAGTTCCTGGGTTGTTATGCAGTTAGAACTCTCAACGACGGAGGTAAGAATTTGCAACTAGCCGAACATAGTATGGTCTTGGGTAGGGCGTCCTGGAGCTGTTTGGTCGCTGGCAGGAGATGAGGTTGAGGTTGAGGATGGTAAGTTACTTTGCCTCTTGTCGAGTTCGGGCAATGGCGGCGAAGGGTTTTTATGTAGGGAGGGTATTGTCGTTCTTAAATATGGTTGAGGTATAGGCATTGCAGAATGGAGGCGGAATAGGGAATTACCTACGTATTTATTGACTTCGTTAGCCCTCTGAATCACCGTTGCGTCCTTAGATTAAGGGGTGGGTGATTGTTACTTACATCTTATTTTCTTGTTTGTATTGTAATCCTATTATCTTTTGATAGTAGGTAGTGAGGTATTTTGGTATGAAATGATGGTATTGTTGAATTGTGTAGATGACTGAGTGTCTCATTTTCCGAGTGTTCATTCCAATTATACCTGTCTGACAGATGAATACGTTCACTCCAAGGAAGTCGTTAGTTGTGGCATATTCTTCCTGTCTCCGTTCCGATGTGGATAGAGTGTGATGCCCGATCGAATGGGAAGTAGGGATAAAAAAAGAGTCAAGAATCTAGTCAGAGCCTGTAGCAATTGCTCCTACAGCTCTATTGCAATCCAACTTTATGATTCCTGTGGGATGACTGTTGACAAAACATTATTAGTCTTGGTAAAGTGTTGATTGCCAAGGCTGTTGTACTTGAGCTTGAGGTTCTTTGCTGGGAATACTCAAGGGTGTAGTGGTGTAAAGGGAGTGCTAGTCATTGATCTTGAACAGAAGAGGAAGGATGTAGGAGAGAAAGGAGAAACCTACTATGGATCTGGGTTGAGAGGATGGGAAGGGATATTTGAGGAGAAGAAAAATAAAATGCAAGGCATGGCCCAAGGGGTTTAGTACAAAGATGACAATTAGGGTTAAAATTATAAGACTATTTCACAATGACTAACCTGAAAATGTGAAAGCTTCAACCGGCCATGAGGTATATCACAACACACCTACAGTATAACATGCACCTTCCCAGGGTGCGAGTGCTTAATAGATCGATATTATGCCCTCCCGAGAACTGTCCTTCTCCGGAGAGGCACCGAAAAGAGGAAGTAGCCGCGGAAGGCCCAATATTACATCATACGATCTTTAAGAAAGGTATCTACATACGATTCATGGCAATAAACCGGGTTAATCGCTCACGTTATGCTCTGGGTACTCGTAAGGAAGGCCCAAAAGCACAGGAATGGATAACCAGGCCAGTCAAAAGTACCTAATCTTCACCTTTTCAAATTAATTATCTAATTCACTCCTGGGTCCTTGCATTTGTTAAGAAATCGTGTAGGTATCTAAGTAGGTCAGTACCTAATACAAGTGCGTGATCCATTCAATCAGTCATCTAGCCCCGTATATCCTATTCTCGGTATCGGACACCACTGTGGCACGATCTGAAAATGGTACCTGTTAAAGCCAACAGAGCTAAATATTAGTTGTCTAGATGATTACAATCCATATACTCGGTGGACTACTAGTGGTGAACATTTACGTAAAGGAATGCTATGTTAATCTCTAAAGTGTAGAAGATGTCCATATGAATTCAATTAACATCGGAGTAAAATAGAACGATGGTATTTGACAAAATCTGGATCACTCCAGAATCGGAGCACGCACGAAAGTTTGTACACTTCTTAATAGGCACAACGGAAGATTGAGTCACTTTTAGCGGCGTCCCTTAATAGGTATCGGCTCCTTTAATCAGGTAGGAACTTCTTATAGTTACATAGTTACCAGCATATTGGAAGGTTGACTCAGGGTATCTGAAGTTGATCAAAAAGATAACAAATTCTAGGTTTTACGAAGGAGTAAACTGCGAAGATAGCGTACCTAATATGAGTAAAAAGGTCCTAACAAAGCCCAGCGGCGGAAAAGAAACTTTCAACCGTAGTAGACAGAAAAGATCCTTAGGGAAGCAAGTAGGATCATGTCATCCTACCGTAGATACTCTTCAGAGATCATCAATTACCACGTAATACATGATACCTATTATTATCAAATATTCACCTGAGACGTTCTGTTCCTACAGTAATGACAAATGGCATCATGACTTAACAACTGAGTTGGCCTCTGACTGGTCAATATAAGATGCACGAAGTTTGCAAATATGAGACACGGAAAGTATCTTAGTTCTTAGTCATCATCATCGATGCAATAAGCACCCCTGCCCCCCTTATGGCTTTGCCTTCTGGAGTTATATGACTGAAGATTGCTTATAATCGGCTTTTTGAGGCTAATGTAAGTACCTTAGGTGCTTACTCTTAGAAAGTAAATGGCATAACTAAAGGTGTTATGGTCATTTATGGAACTTATTAATAGTATTTCTTTATTATAATATTATATCCTAGTTTCAAAAGTCTCTATTTATCTATCTCTTCGTTAACCTCTGCCATCTGAGTCTATGGAACTAAGGAGTCTACTTATTAGCATATGTGTAGCCTTACGAAGGTATGCTTTTTACGGCTTTGAATTTCCCTCCAATGCCATAGAAGCCTTCCAACAACGCTCTATCGCACCCCAGTATTTTTCCGGGTGCATCCTCATATGGCCAACATGTGGAGAATCCTCAAACAGTTCCAAAACCGTCGTATAACCCTTACTCTTCGCTATTGCCGCTTGCTCCTCGACGTCTTCCCACCATATTAAGTCGTCCGCCTTGGAGTACATATAAAGGCGAATGGCTCTAGGCGTCGCCATAGAATGGTTGAGGAACGCTTTTAGACTGTATACTCCGGAGGGTTCTCTCCCAATAGCCCTCTCCAGGAAGTGGATCGCATACAAGAACGTCCACCACATCTTCTCTGTCACTATGAATGGCCAGGGGAAATATTTCGCCGACCCCAATGCCATTGCTCTAGACCAGCGTCCTACTTCTGTAGAGAAGACCACGCTTCCTGGTGTAGAATCGCTCACGCACAGGTGGTGCGGTAGCGCCTTGTCTGTACCGTGGCGTTGCTGATAAGCATTCAGTGTGGCGGCTGCATAAATTCCTCCCGTATTTGACACTGCGTCAATAATTGTCAGTAAGTATATCTCTAAAAAGACGTCTAGGGGGTTTAAGTTTGTCCCAGAAATAGTAACTTGGCCAACCAGATCAACTACAAATTCCTAACAGGTAGCTAATTCACTAAGACATGGCTCTTTACACGGATATGTAGCTTATACGCATATATATGCAAGTTACTGAATATGTATATGTGTATAGCTCATATATCGGTGTAAGGAGCCCCGCAGTGTAGTTGATTGGAGCTCTGTTACTGACCTTTCAAATAGACCAAGAGAAACAACCCCCTTAAAGTTAGGTACTTACTTGCTTGAAGAATTACTCTTTCTGAGCCATCCCCCGGAGTTGGGAATAGAGTATCGATGATAGGCATCATGGCTCTTGTGCGATGCTCAAGCGAATCATACGAGGCTCCAAAGGTCGATGAGATCACCATTAGGATCCGAGCTGTTGGAAATAGCTTATGATAGCCATCTACGTATTTAGCGACATTTTTAGGAGTGCCGTCACCCCAACCGTAGATAATGATTGCTGTCGGCTGGTCCGTTGACGATTTTTCAGAGGTCTCGATGGAATCGGAGTCTTCATTGCGGAGGAAGATCCGATCGGAGATTGGAGTGAACCCCGGGAATGCTTTCGCAACCATGATTTTAAAATATGAGGCCAATGGACAAGAGTGAAATTAGATTAATGAATAAATTGAAGACACTACTTGAATTTAAATACGTTTAATAATGCTTTTTGAAAAAAAAAATTCAAGACAATTCAGTCCGGGCGGCTTAATAGGTACCTAAAGTTTTGAGGCGTTAGCGTGATAGGGGTTATTCTAGGCGTCCTAATACGACTAACGCGAAGAAAATCGCGAAGTGGTAGTATTCCGGCAGCCGAGGTATGTGGGGGCCGGAACACTTATCAACAAGACAAGATCAACTCAACATTTTCTAATCCTTATAGGATCGCAGTTTATGTTGGGGATAACTCTTCGGGTCGTCGGAAGCATGTAGTTATATATCATTTGCTCTAACCTAGTATATTGAGGATCGGTGTTGAACCGATGTGCTGCTTAAGTAAGCAACGGGCGCTGACATAACTCAGAATATGTTTGTTGGGTAGCATCAAAAATTAGATGAATTACGTATCATCGCTTATTAGTAGCATCTACGGCCGATAGCCCACCTTGCCATGTAATGTTCATGTCAAGTACCCAAACTGATGTGTCTGCTAGAGGTATGTGTACCTAAGGTATCCCAAAATGTCAGGATTTGAGCACAGCAAGAGGGGCAGCATACTGCTAGGTAGGACACGTAATACTAGCCTCATGGATATCACTTTCCATCCCCAGGTTTACCTTTCCTTCGCTTTCCCCAAGTCCAATGTTTCTTCGGATTCTCAGCCAAGATCCTCATAGCCTTAGCATCACTCGCATTCGGACCCGATTCCCTCTCAACAGCCTCAACCGCAGCCAGTGCGTACTTCCGAGCCTTCTCCTCTTCCCCAAAGAGTGCGAAGTTCAACGCCGCCCGCGTGTACACTTGTCCGAGATAGATATCTAACCTCTCCTTCTCGTAGAGCTCCACAAGTTGCGCGCCGGTCTCAGCAGTCACGATAGTTTCGTTGAAGTTCTCTAAAGCGGTCTCTAGTTCCTCGATTTTCCGTAACCTCGCGTCCGAGACTGCGACTTCATCGTCGCTCATGCTGCAATGCGAACAGGAGCACTCGAATCCCCATTTGCGCAATCTAGACCGACGCTCTTCCCGCGAGAGCATCAGTTCGATATAACTAATGCTCAACTCCTCACCCGGCGCGATGTCGCGGGCGGCAACCGTTATATGGGTCATGTTTACTATGCGGTAGTGAACACTGGCCACTCATTAGCGACGTTCTCATTTATTACATCATGCAGCGGTGAGTACTTACTTTGGTCGACAATCGTGATTGAAACGAGATATCTCGGGGTAGCAACCCAAGTGACTACCAGACTCATTCGACCCGTCGATATATAACTGAAAGCAATTCGTCTCTATCTTACCATGAATATCCTTGCCCATCTGCCCCATGAATAGTTCTCGCCCTTTCCTGGGAAGCTTTCCGACTGCGATGCCGTAAAGAGCGTCCCTAGTACCCGGCTCCATTTCCACGTGAGGAGCAGTCTGTACCATCATGGTCGGTGGCCGTACCAGGATGCTTTCGCCTTTACGGATTTTCCTATCAGCTATGACGCCGAGACCTTTTCCAGGCACTTCTGCCACGTGAAAAGGTAAAGAAGCAGCCGTAAGACTTGGTGCGACCGGGAAGTTGCTTGCTATTCGCGCGTTTCTCTCAGTCGTGAGGAGCACGATTCCATCACCAATAAGATGGTTTGAGAAGATACATGTCTCATTGACACAGTCGTCTGGTCCCTCCCAAGCTAACTGTGGTGAGATGAAATCATGTACCCCTTTTGCTGTGTCCAAGAACCCACCCGATCTAGAACCCCGCGACAGATTCAGAGCGGCGCATGCTTGATCTTCGATTCTCTGTAATGGACTCCATGGACATATTTCCGTGAAGGCAATAACCCGGGCTCCAGTACTGGCAAGAGCCAGGTAGCTGTAAAGGGCTGTGGCATGCATATTAGTATTATATAACGAAGGCCGCCACGAGTCGTGATAGACTGGAAGACTAGACATACATTGCGTCAAATTTTCGCGAAAGTCTTAGCATTCTCATAAGGTAATCAACTGATACCGTGTTCATTTCGGACGGAAGAAGGGATTTATGCGATCGCTCAAGTTCTTTCCTCTTCGGTGGGTTTATTCTGTTTATCCGGTCCCCAAGGAGCTGTTGAGCGAACTTCGCCCCGTTTTTCAGGCGTGTTAGCCGGTTGTTGGTGCCTGTAGCGACAAGTGCTGCTTTGAATGCTTTCATTTATCTAAAGATGAGCACACTGCCGCTTTCCTTAGGTATGGTAAGTTTAGACCTTTTTGGCTAAATAATAACGACCTCAGTAACTGGCGATTCCTCAAGCCAAGTTTTCTCCGCAGTTCGCACACGACCGACTCTCTTGTATTTTGGGTCCGACGAATCACTATCAACGGGAAGTAGAGCGATGCCGTATACCTGCGGCCAAGGGAATCCTATTCTTGCGCAAGCTAGGCAGTAGATGAATTCGCAAACCTCATCTAAAACGTCGAATGTTATCCATCCGACGTTCTTCTCATTACCATGTATCGTGGCGAAGAGCCCACGTCCAGCTGGGTCTCCGGAAGATCCGTAGGCATGCACAATGTGTTGCGTCCGAAGCTTGCGCAGCTTCCCGCTTATTCGCAATGAGCCGTCTCTTAACTGAGCAAAATGATCCGCTCCTGTTGGCGTTACGACAATATTGTGTATTGTAGCGATGCTTTCTATCCTGTCCTGGGGAGGATACCAGCTCCAACTAACGGCACCCACCAATGAGGCCCAGGACCACGAAGGGGCCGTGTATTGAAGGGGCCTACTAGACGTCCTGGACACGGTTTTATCCTTAGTAGGATTATCAACAGTCCATAGGAGGCTAATGATTCCATGAGACTCGAACAAGCCAGCGCAATATGTACCCTGAGTGAATCTTGAAAAGATTCTCGCCACACCAGAGATTGCCGGGAGAACATCCGTCTGCTTCGTGAGGCAGCGACGACTGTATAATCTTACGAGGCGAAGCCACTCCGCCGCCGCAAGTAGCTTCTTCTCTTCAGTTAACTCCAAAGCGCTTTGGGAGATGCCCGGGAGCTTCCGTCCTACACTATCAGTGTCGAAAACGCGCCTGTGTCCAATGACAGCCGCTGGGTCTTGCCACGGGTAATTCAAAGATGCTTTGAGACTTCGGCATTCCCATATGAGTGTGTCTTTTGAGAAGTGCGCGATTCGAGGGGAAAGTTCACGCTCCTGTAATGTCCATCCCCGAGTTTGGAGCGCATCGCTCTCCAGTGTTGGATTCCATCTGTTAGACCAGCCAAACACCCGATAGCACTTTTGTTCTCGATTACCAGTGACAGGGATGTCTATATAAGGCCAGAAAGATTCGTTCCCGTCGTTATGTATACGACAACCCTGTGTTCCATCCGAGGATGCGGAGGCAGCGAGAGTGACGAATGCGTTCGAATACACATTAGCCATCTGGGCTGCCTCTATTTCCCAATCTTCCCGAGAGTCCTGCAGAATGCAGAGGGAGTCAATCCATACAAAAGGAACCTGTAGTCTTCGGGCTATCTTTATCGCGTCTACGAAAGTCTTTGTTAGATTTGATAGCTGTATCCGCTCTATGTGTTCTCTCAACGTCTCCCCGAACGTCTGGGCGTGACGAGGCATATTTAGCCCCCAGCAGTGGCTCAAGGCTATGTAACGGCGGTCTCGCAATTCCATTCCTCGGGTAGCAACCAGGCGCGCTTTCTCAGCATCTTCGGGTCCAACCTCAATAAGTCTCGTCGGCATGAAGTCCTTATCCGGACACGGGCATTCTGGATGGGTTTCATGGCAGGTTCGTACCCATTTATTGACCATAAGAAGAGCTGCCTCGTTGATATCTCCCTGTTCGTCACTCCATGCATCCTTCCAATCTCGCGGAATTTCAATTGCCCGGAGAACGCCAGAAGCATTAGGCGAGTTGCCAATCCATATCCATCGTTGACCGGCTGGACCGACCACGCCGCCAATTGAGAGCTCGCCTGATGGGTATATAGGCTTGCCATCAGCATCGAGCTGGCCGGCTTTTCTGCAGTCTCTAGATAACGCATCTAGAATCAATTGGCATAGCGCACACCCCTGTGCTGCAGACTCGATCAAGTCTGCGCAGCTTGGCTGGTGTGGATACCTTGCCATGTTGTATGAGATCCTCTCTGCTGCTTCACTGAAAGCCGTCCCTCGGAGGGAGACGCAGTATAAGCAGAAAGTCATGACCTTGGCACCTTGTGAAACAAAGGTAGACATAGCTTTGAGTGACATAATTCAAGGGCATATACAGCAATTGCTAGGTAAACATCGGCACTTGCCTCACTCCTTATGCGAATTAGAAATAGAATCAACAAGGCACCTTGATGCTACGCTCGACCGTGACTGTAGGACTATGTAGCATGTAGCATCTAGGCCCTGTAGGGCTGTAAGCTGTAGCCCTAGTCTTGCCAGGTTCAGCATCCTACAACCTATTTCTCCGTTTCATCGGTCCCTTAGATGTGCATCTCATGATCGCGCTACAAGGTATTATGTCAATCATTAGGCCAGTTGTTGAACTGCACGGCTTATAATATTGAAACTGCTTGGAAACGACTCTACCCCAAGTTCTTAAAATAAATTAAAGGTCCTATGCTGGGAAAGGTCGTCTTGAAATGTGTTTTTGGTGGGGTGGGAAGATGGGGAAGACGGGAAGAATGATTATAGTGGGCGTGGATTAGGTAGTCGTCGTCAGTTGCACAACTTATAGGTACTTGAGGCGCAGTCCAAGCACCCTTGTCTTCTTGACTTAAGCTCTATATGTAGGTGATCATTGCCCTGCCAGATGCTATAATTATCTTCACTATAGGTTTTGTTTAGGTACCTACCTGGTAGCTACCTTAATTCTAAAAAGAAGGCATTCCCGCCACAAAGGTTCGATCGCACTTGCTGGCGCCATCTGGTCGATAATTGGTCTCTTAAATTAAAAAATTGGGCGACTTACTCTGCTACTGCTTAATTCGTATAGACTTGAGTAATTTCCACATTTCTAGTCAGGTTTTCGAGAACAACAAATCGGATTGCCTCTATTTTGACATAAAGGCTTGCAAAGTGCAGATTGTACAAACGGCATCGCAGGGATCCGTAATCAGTTTCAGCTTAGGCACCCCTACCTACCCTACCCTACCTTCGCAGGGCGTATTTGCGTGATATTCTTCGGCGAGCGATCGCACGCTAAAATGCGGCGGACGAGGATGATTACCAAGTCCTACAAGTATTCCACGATCGGAGGTGCACTGGCAACTTGTGCCTCTATTCTACTCCTTCATCCAATCTTTCAAAGGAGAGAAGGCGGCTAGGGCACATAGCTACTACCCTGATATGCATCTCAATACCTTACCACAACGTAGCGAACCTCATCTAATATGGATACTACAGCTAGTCTTATCGGCATTCTTCAATTGTCATGGAAGGTAATGCAATATATCCACAATGTCAAGGACGGAGGTAAAGAGAGATCTGAACTTACGAGTGAAGTTCTGTCTATCTATGAAATCTTACTTGGTATGAAAGACGACTTCGATTCGCACGATTTGGAAGACGGCAGTGCTTGGTCTGCCCCGATCAAACCCTTGTTCGAACATGGTGGTACTATCGACCAAGTGAAGACCGTCTTGGAGGAACTGACGGCTAAAATTGTACTGCCTCATAAGACACTTGATGCCGTAGGGCAGAAATTAAAGTGGCCCTTCGAAAAGTCGGAGGTGAAGCGACTATTAGACCGCCTACGATCGTCTAAGGACACCATCACCCTTGCCCTCACTAGAGCTCATTTGAAAGTTGGCCTCGAAAATAGTACCGACATCAAACACCTGCGCCATGCACTCAAGACGGCTGAACTTGAGACCGCTCTGAAATGGATATCAACATTGGACTTCAGAGCATCGCAGAGAGCCGGTCAGAGGCAACGTCTTTCTGGTACCGGAATGTGGTTTCTCAACAACCCGCAGGTGCGAGGATGGTCAGAGTGCAGAACCACGGCGCTCTGGTGCCATGGTCTGCCCGGCGTGGGCAAAACAGTCTTAGCGTCTACCATTTTTCAACAACTTCAAGAGCAATACCTTGATGAAAATGTCGCCATTCTTGTTGCTTACTGCTCCTTTGACGACGAGAATACGCATTCGACGTATAATATACTGTCGAGTTTCATCCGGCAAATTGTGGAAAAGAGAGGAGAAATGTCGAATGCCATCAAAGACATGTATGCCGAACACTCTCAAGGTCACAAAAATTCTCGCCCAAGCTTGGGTCAGTTGACCAACTCGTTATCTGTAGAGCTGGGGACCTTCAATAAGACCTTCATCATCATCGACGGTCTCGATGAAGTTCCAAACGACAAGGATAAAACCGAGCTTCTTCAAACAATGGAATCTCTAAATCCACTTCCACAGTTAATGGTTACATCCCGTCCTGTACCGTCCATTGCAACCTGGTTCAATGAGCTTGCTAGTGAAAACAAGTACAGAATTCTTGAAGAGTCCCATGAGTATGACCAGTCACTGTATCGCTGCGATAACTGCGACGAGGCTGAAGGAACGGATACTCACTCGGAAACATTCACTGATGGAAGCTATGTCGAAGTCAACAAGGAGATGCCGCCGACCCCAGATGGCCAAATTTGGAGAGCAGAAGCGTCGTATCGATGCGAAAATTGTAACCGCGACTTATGCGTTAATTGTTATGAAGAATATGACATATGCTTCGGCTGCTCACAGAAGAAAACCTTCTTCAAGTGGGCTTGGCCGGGGTCTGTTGTCGTTTCCGCGCATTCCGAAGATATCGACACCTACATTGCCTGGAGAATTCAGAATAGCCAAGTTTTGAGAACATTGATTGAAAATGCGCGAGGAAAGGCGGGTGACCTATCCGCCATAATCGCAGCTCGTGTACGGGAAGAGGCACATGGAATGTAAGCGACGAAAAATCTGAATGGAGTAAAGTGAGTCCTAACGTAGCGTATAACAGGTTCTTACTGGCGAAATTCCATATGAATGCATTGGAGGAACAGACAACTGCGAGAGAAATAATCAAAGCTCTCGAGAAACTACCTTCCAACGTTAAGGATATATACGATAACGTATTCAGACGCATTGGAAATCTCCGATGGGCTAAGAAGCTAGAAAAACTCATCACTACAGTTGCCACAGCTAGGAGGCTGCTGTCAACAGAAGCTCTCGCACATGCGATTGCCGTAAATCCCGGAGACGATGACATAGATCCTTACGATTTGTCCGACATTCAGCATCTATCTTCGATGTGTGCAGGATTGATTGAGATTGACCATGCAGGTTTTGTCAGGCTTGCGCATGAGACCGTGGGCTTCTACATCGCGCAAAACGGTCTAGAGTCATGGAGTGACGGACACGGAGTCCTAGCCGAGATATGTCTCGCCTATCTACAGTTCCAAGCATTCTCATCCGGAGCTTGTACTGGACCTGAGCACAAGAATCTAATCGACAAGCGTCGCAGCGCATATCCATTTCTGACTTACGCTGCAACTAACTGGGGTTGCCACGCACGCGAAACGAAAAATCCTAAAACGGCACAATTGGTCGATGAATTCCTGAACAAGCAAGCTCACGTAGCAGCAGCAGCACAGATAATGTGGATAGATGACATGGAAATATCCTCCGGATGGGACGCTGAGTCTGGTGTTCATGGGTTGCATCTTGCATCGTATTTTGGTCTTTCTGACGCCGTATCAGTTCTTCTAGCAACCGGCGTAGATGCCGACGTCAAGGACTGTCTACAAACTACTCCTCTCATGTATGCTGCGCAGGAAGGGCATGCTGACATAGTTCATGTGTTGCTGCACACGGGTGCAAATCCCGGCTTGATTTGTGGAAGAAATCGCACCGCACTCCACAGAGCATGTCGAAACAATACCAGCCGGCATATCAACGTCATCAAGGAACTCGTCTCGTCCACAAAGGATGTTTCCATCAACGCATTCGACGTCAACTATGGGAATATGACGGCCTTACTGTACGCAGTGTTGAACGAAAGCGAAGAATCCGTGAAGCTTTTGCTCACGCGCAAGGACATTGACGTTGGATTAGAACAACCTGACCAATATCACACCAATTCACTGCTCTTCGCAGTCTTATATGGCCAGTATGAACTTGTCAAGATTTTACTGGATGATGGCCGAGTCTCCATCGAGTCGATGAATTCGTCTCGCAAGACCGCGTTGAGCTTGGCTGCGATAAACGGATATCCAGCAATCGTGGAGATGTTGCTCGATCGTGGTGCCAACCCAGATGTTGGGGACGTTTATGACGGCCCCCCACTATTGCGGGCCATCGACGAGAACAGACTGGAATGTGTCCGTCTCCTCATAGATCGTGGAGTCAATTATAGATTCAAAGATTTCCTAGGGCGCGGCGTGCTACACGCATGTGCTATCAATCGACGAAGCATGATTATGCGATACCTTCTAAAAAATACAGATCTCAACCCAAATATGCAAGGAGATGGTGGCGAAACGCCTTTACATGACGCCGTAACAACAAACTCGGACGCGGTGGCGAGAGTGTTACTCGAGTATGGAGCTCGTACGGACATTGAGGACAAGACGGGAAGAACGCCACTCCGCTTAGCTCGCGACCTTCAACACGACAGACTCTATTTTCTATTGAGTAAAGCTAGAAAGAAGGAGCTTGAAGCTATGACGAACGGAAACACGGGCCCTCGAGCAAATTCCCAACATCCCGCAAGGGTCGACACGTTAAGCGCGGAATACAAATTTCCCATTCATTCAGCTGCGCAGCATTACTCTGGGAAAGAGTTTGAGAAATACCTCCTAGACCTTGGGCCTCAAGTAGACGAAGCTATCAACAAGATTGATAGCGTGGACTTGGATACTCCTTTGCACTTTGCGACACGTTTTGGCAGAATAGAAAACATGCGTCTCCTACTCGAAAGAGGGGCTAATCCTAGGCTCAAGGACCGTTGGGGATTCACACCCCTGCACAATGCAGTCGACTTCGGCCAACTCGAGGCCGTAGAGGTCCTACTCCAGAGCGACTGTGACATCAACGAAAAAGACTTGCTAGGCAGAACTCCTTTAGCGTTTGCGACATACGAAAAGTACTTCCCTGCTTGTGCCTTTTTACTTCTCCGTCACAATGCGACCTTTCAAAATGCAGAAGGAGGTTCGCTTCTGCCATTACTTAGCTACGCTGTCGAGTGTAACGAGCTCGATATTGTGAAAATTCTTGTCGAGGGAGGGGTCCCTTTCCAGATCAGAGATCGAGATCTCTTGACGCCGTACCAACGTGCGAAGCGAGCAGGATTTCAGGAGATTGCCCAGTACCTATACGATAAGACGGTGAGAGACAAGGGCTATAAAACGGAAAATGCGTCTATGGATACGATTCCGGGCTTATTAAAAGCAGCTGATACCCAAAACACACGCATCATTGCATTCGACACATCGAAGGATGAGGACATACCTGCAGGGGGCAAATTAATGGATGAAGATGGGCTGAAAGAATCACCTCTGAGGAGCACAGTTCCTGTTGTGCCTAACGGACGACCATCGTCTTTCATGGGACTGTTGTCAAAATTTGGGTTGACGACAAGGGAATACGGTCTTGTGGCTATGATTTTCCTCTTGATTTCTATTCTACTTTGTAAATGAAGTATATATCTTAGGTAAGTAGACGCAATGATACCCCCTCATCGAGCTTGTTCATATTTCTGTTATACGACCAGGTACCACAGGAAATCGATTGTACGCAAGGCGGCAAAAGTAACACCTATTATATACCTAACCTATTATCTATATTGACCTACAGGACGAATTCATATCATGAATGGATTGCACCTTCACTCCCTGGCGTTCTAATCAAACGACTCACACCCTCCTCGCCAACTTATCTTCGCGGATTAAGTGAGCCCCCTTCTCTGCAATAGCGTATACTGTGGCTTGAAGGTGCGCGCTGATTTGGAGGGGCATTATACTAGCATCGACCACTCTCAATCTTTTCACTCCGTAAACCTGAAGTCGATTGTTAACTACGCCTGAATCAATACCCTTATGCCCTCCCATCGCGCAAGTGCCTACTGGGTGCCAATCGGTCGTCGTGTTTTTAACCACCCAGTCCCTCAGATCACCGTCTTCATCCACTGTAGATGGCGGCACGACCCTCGAGCGGACAACGCTGGACAATGGCGGTGACTGGCAGATTTTCTCGGAAAATCGCACACATTCAGTCATAATCTCTAGGTCTATCTCTCCATGGGCACCGGAATAGTATCCAGGATCAATGACCGGCTTGTCAGCGACTGTCGGCCGGCCCTCGTCGTCGAGTCCAGGTTTTTGTAGCTTCTGGATGTGTATGCTTCCCCGTGAGAACGGGTACTGCAGAATCTGCAAAACACTAGCGTATTTCTTTCCGCTGTTGGCTTCTGGCTGGAAATTCGAGTTCCAGTTTGCAAGGTCGAAGATGTACTCGATTTGACCAAGTCGTGCGGTAGGGCTAAACCGGCCCTGCAAAATGGCCATTTTCTCCGGGGAAGATTTTTCCAGTGCATCCACTTTCGTAGCAATCTGTCTGAATTTATCCTCTGAAGTCACCGCTGATATGGGAAGATAGCAGTATGGAGTGCCTGGAGATGCTAGTTCTGTTTTCTGTAGGGATGGGTCGACTTCGAAGACCGACATGGTCACTTGCTACAGTCAGTATAAAAGTGACGGGTGCGATTTGGTGGCTCACGTAGATGGTCCTGTAAATTTCCACCAACATTAGGACTTGATACTTTGAGCTGGACTCCTGCATTTGAAAGAATTTGAGGGTTTCCTATCCCAGAGAGCTCTAGGAGTTGTGGCGACTGGACGCTTCCTGCACTGAGGACGACCTCCCTCAACGCTTGAACGGCAAAGGAAGCTCCTCCGTGTGTAAAGCGAACACCAGTTGCAGTCCATTCTCCGCTCTCCTGAGTAAGAGTAATCTCTGCAACAAGAGCCTCGGTGAGGACGAAAAGATTTGGCCTCGATGAATTTGGTACGAAATATGCGGGCGAAGCGTAAGACCTGGTATCGTCCTCTGGATTTACAGACGTCAGATTCGTCCAGACACCAACATTGGACCCGGCATGATGTGCTCTGTTCTCCGGAATACCAAGTCCTAGAAGAGTGTCGTAACAGAGTTGATGCGTCTTCGGGTACTCTTTCGCGTATGAAGCGTGAACCGGTCCATTAGTTCCAATGGCCTCAGAATCGAAGTACTCTCGATTGATGGATTGGCTTGCTGGGTTAGGGGGATGAAATGTCTCGGACCTTCTGAAAAATGGCCTGACAGGGGCTTAATAGGCACCCATTATAGTTCAATTGGGGACTTACAACAGAGACTCCCAACCCCAACCCTCATTACCCAGTTTCTCCCAGGCATCATAGTCTTTTTTATTGCCCCGATTCCAAGTCATCAAGTTCAATGCACTCGTGCCTCCTAATACCTTCCCTCGTGGCCATGCAAGAGCGCGTCCGCCCAATCCTGTCTGTGGAACTGTTTCGAATTGCCAATCATACTTCGTCCCCAGGGTCTGAAGAATCTGGCTGGGTTTATTGATAGTTTCTTCCTCTGGAGCTGATGGGCCGGCTTCAAGGACACCTACAAGAAGGTCTGGATCCTCAGATAGGCGTGCTGCCACTGTGAGTCCAGCCGTCCCGCCACCAATGATAAGATAATCATAATCGCGAGCGACGAAGTCTGCCGGACTGGATAACAGAGCAGACATATTATCGGTGAATTTGGGCCTTTTGCCAATGCATAGAAGATGATGTATACTATTTGCTGTGTTGTGAATATGGATACAAATTTCTATTAATGATATATTTTTCTATTTTTTATTTCAAGCTGGATAAAAGGTGTTGCGCAAGACACCTCCTACTAAACTTCATGTTGTACGGCGCGGGGTGATGGATGTCGGCAATAGGCTCTTACTGACTGCCACGTCACCTAGCGGTACTAGCAATAGGGGAGCATTTAGGGGAGTCCGTCTTACTTTCTCCCGCACTATGTGCACTTCACCATATCTGGATGGTATAATAGCAGACTTAATATCAATAAAAATATTTCTTTCTTGGTATTCGACCGACAGTGTCGCACTAAAAGGTCTTCTAGAAGAGAAATCCAAGTTAGCGTGACAATTCCATAAGATCTACCTGGAGTTCAACGATTGTGGTATCGGACGCATCTAAAAGTTCTAGGTATTTAAACTGTCGTAGACGTCATGAGGTAAAGTCTATAAAAATTAAGTTATATCTCGCCGTGGTAGATCTCCTTAAAAGTTCCGGGCTTTAAATTTACTGGTTTACACTTCAGCTGTTGTGTGGCTTGCTAGGGTTTCTCGTAGCGAAAATAGGGGGCTAGGTTAGCATATCGTATTGGAACAGCTAGCCACTAATTTATAAGCCCTGGAAACTCACCATTCATAGGAACTTTACTGAGGAGTCCCCCTAATAGGTAGCCCATATGTTCAATCTATAGCGAATTGTCCACCGATATTAGCCGCCTAATGTGCTGATAATAGTCAAGCTTTAGAGGATGGATTGGACTTGATTGGATATTGCACTCTTCCCGTTTGATTCATAATACCCTAGATTTTGATAGCAGGTAGGTAGTGAGCTACTGATAGAATAGCCCCCGAGTCCACTAACAATTCCGACAATAGGTAATCCAACAGGCCTTTACAGTAGAGAAAAATGGCACGACGCAAACGCCAAACTAAAGCAGGTACTCATCATCCATTATCAATACTAACAGGAATTGAAATTGCGGCCACCAATGCTTCAAGTGACGTAAAGTTGGTAGTTTACTCGTACGTATGTCCCTGCTTATCAATCTCTCATTTTGAGTCGATGGTCTTGGGTGCTTGGGTCATCACGTAGGTATACTCTGTTTAGAGTGATACACAGCATCCAGTGTTGCAGTTTTCGAATCCTTACCAAACGCAGTAAACCTTCTCCACCAACTTCGCTTTGCCTTCTTCACCTCCCTGATATTACCAATTCCCAATCTCTTGCAATTTCCTTGAGTCGCAAAATGGCACCTCTCTACATCCCAGCAGCACGGAGCCGGATACCACACCGCCGCGCTATTAGTCAATATCTTCAAGGTATTAGCGCCTTTCGCTCGTACTGCAACGTTCGTTCCGGCGAAGGCTTGTTTGTCGTCATCTAGTTGCACTAGACCATAAAGGATCACGATGACGCAGTCGTCAAATAGGGGCACCGACAACTTGTTGGTCCCTCCGCCACTAGAAAACGTCTCTCCAAACCCTGGGACGCTGTCCCATTCCATCTGATTGCTAGTCAGCATAATAGGTACCTACCTAAGGTAGTGTAGAAAGGGCAATTACATACGTGACCGGCAATGAATCTAGCTTTCTCGACTAGCGAATCGCGTCTGGTCAAGCCGCTGCGAAAGGCGTGTGGATCTGTGATGTTTACTTGCTCGACGATCGTCATTATTTAAATGGAGACGTAATCGCTCTTATTAAACGACACTTTTAGTTATAATGCTATCGTTGGGTTCTTTAGTGCTTGGATTATGGGAAGTGAAGGGAACCAACAACCCCGCCTCTGGCACCGATGTGAAATCAAGACAACGTGGCAGCCTGCAGATCGGAATAGGCGCTGGTTGGTTCGTAAGGGCAGATACCGCACGAACATATGCGTATATGTACCAACTCGTTGTCATATCTTACACATCTATACTATTATAATCTATAGTGTAGAATCTGAAGTCTAAAGACTACTTGACAATATTCTCAGATGAGCTTATGGTAGGACGGAAGAAATAGGGGGTAGAGTATCGGAGTATCCCAATGAGTTTCCATGGAGAATCATAATGCATGGGTGGATGGATTATGTAAGATTGTGATACAGAGTACTACCTATATTCCCATGTGATGATCCATCTCATACGAAGACGTATAGTTGCTGGCAGCACTTCCTCGCAAACACAAAATCAAGATAGATAGGGAGTCTAAGAAAGTCGCATTACCATTCCAAAACTAAGGTATATATACACGCCCACACCCAACCTCACCCAACGCCCATCAATTCTCCCTAACCTCTCTACCTAGGCATCACCCATCTACAACGCCCCCAGCACCTCACCCACAAGACTCTCCAACATCCTAAGACCATACCACCTCGCAACGCCCTGATAAACGCCCAACCGTCTAACTACCTCGTCCCTCTTCACGCTCTCCGCCCACGGGCCGCTGCAAGTACAATGCTCCATAAGATCATTGAGCCTCACGCTGCCGCAGCGCTCACACTTGAGGTCCTGGGTGCTCCACTCCACGAGCAGCGCCTGTACATCCGCCAGCAGCTTCTCCTCGATCCTCAGCCGGTCGAGCTCCGCATCGCAGAACGGGCACCGCCAGGCCTTGACCGCAGCCGCCTTTCGCACCTCGGCCTCGGTGCCGTCTAGATTCGGGAGCAGGGCTTCGTCACGGCACAGGTCCCAGTCGCGCGCGAGCGTGCACTCGGGACAGCTCCACTGCGCGACCTTGAGACTCTCGCTCGGGTTCGCGAATGCGCCTTCCTTGCTGAATTCCCGCACTTCGAAGAGCGCGAGGAGCTCTTTTCTCAGGAGCCGGGCTTCCATTGTGATGTTCTTGTCCAGTGATAGGACTTGCATGAGCGACTTGACGAGCTCGAGTACAGCGTTGCGGTTTTGCGAGTTCTTGATGTGGCTACCTGGTAGAACCGGGAACGACCAGTCAGATGCGAGTTCTGGGTGTAAAAGCTCGCGAGATTGGGTCGAGACGAGGGATCGGATTTCTTTCTTGAGTTTCCTTTCGAAGTCCGGAGTGAGAATGGTTTGGGGAATATCGCTTTCGTCCTTTTGGGAGCCGTTGCGTATTGGTAGTTGTGTAAGGCGTGGTGTGGCATCAGGATCTCCGTTCGCTAATAATGGGCGCTTGAGTTTATGCATAAGCTGTATAAACTCGACAACCCAATACTGGAAGGTATCTTGGAGACGGAGTGGCAAGAAAGTTTTCATTTGCCAGTTCATGACGGTTTGAAGGTTCTGTTCTTCAGCCTCAACAACCTCCTGGCAGGCTTTGCCGCCGTAGTTGAACTCGTCGTACCATACAAGATAGTCCCAGTATTCCTTGATCTCAAGATCGATGAAGTGGAATAGGGGCTTACTCTTGATGCTCTTTAGGATGTACTGGCTATATGCGTACGCGTTGCCGACTTCTGCCTTCGTGGTCTGTAAAAGCAGTCGGTTGGAGTTCGCAAATACGACTTGTGAACCGACTCGTCGGAAATCTGCCATGAGCTGCAGCAGGGCTTTGCGGCTCATCATCTGTACGTAGTAATGTAGTGCCCGATCGTACATGAACGAGTCGGGCGACTCTACCCATCTTACTAAGTGCTGCACTAGAATGTCCGCCATAGGACTACCCTTACACGCTTCAGCCCACCACGATTTAACCATCTCACGTAGTACAAGCACGCCCGCATTGGCAAACGCGGATTCCGAGTGCAACATTTCAGTACCGTCCGATGGCGCGGAGTCTGCTGCGGGATTGAAAGAGATGGAGTCGGCGCCCTCGAGTTCATTGATTAGGGACGACGTCAGGATAGTATTGATAGCGAGGTTGCGAACTTCGAGATCAATGCAAACCGATGCGTATGTGCCTGGAGTATTGACTGATGGCATTGAAACGGTATCCAGAGGACCAGTAACATCATCCTGTTCATAACCAGCGTGATCTGGTCTGGGACCCGGCGACCACCATAATACGACATTATTTAACTGTAGGCGGCGAGCGTATGCAACATCGATAAGGAACCTGGGGTCGTCGCGTTCTAAATTGCAAAGCGGTATGTCACCATACCGTGCCAAAGCAGTAAGATGGAGAATCCAGGATCCAAGGTTGAGATAGTGCGAAACGAGACGTTTGGCGACAACAGATTGCCAGCCGAGAGGAGGGAGGGAACTGTCCGCTTGGTCATACCGAAGGGGCAGAATGGGGAACTCCGCAAGGCTGGGGACATCGTGAACTAGTAGATTCTGCTGCGATGACTGGATAACGAGCATGATAGGTTTCAGTTCGTCTTTCTTCATCTTCTTCACGAGCTCACTAATCTCAAGGTGCGCTTTTCGCCGCGTTGTGACTTGAGTCACTTTGAATGTTAGCTTCTCTTGATATGCAAAACATTCTTGCCAATTGGTGCCTTCCGCCTCCTGTCGTCTTCTTGCGAACATCTCACTATAGATCTTTGTCACATTCGGTAAATCTTGCCCGGCGTCCTTGGTTTTTTGGAGAATAACTATATGCGCCTGATCTCTGGTGGAGGAGAACAGGCCAAATATCTGTCTCTCGCCCGCAGTGATATGCGATATGTAGAGGTATGCAAGCGGATTCGAATCTAGGTAAGTCTTCGGTTTCTTTGGCTTTATCAGGCCCTCAAGATCGAATCCTTGTTCCAAGCCTCTTCCTAACACGCCGGATTGGCTCTCGTCAATGGTGCACAGGTTGCCCAGTTGAAGCATCGCTCGCATGTTCAATGGAATTTGCTTTTCGTATACACCTTCTACACTGGGATGATTGAATAGCAATGAGAACTTCTCTGATTCGGCGAAGTATACGTCTTCAGGTACGGTGATCTTGAACAGATGTGTTGACGAGTGTCCGTTAGGTAGGGTGTGATAAACTTGCTCGACCTCGCATCCTTCTACTTCAATGTCAGGCAAGTCCTTGCCTTTGAGGTTGAGGAACACCTGGCGTGACACTTTGATCTTGAGTGCGTGGACCTTTGCGTCGATTAAGACAAACGCAGTCACCACACCGGGGTTATCTGTCCCGCGGAGCTGAAGTACTTGCCATGTGTTTCTATACGTGACTTCTGCTCGCTGGCGGAATGTCTCGTGAATATTGCCATTGAGATTGCCGCGACGGTCTCCAAAGAGATGGCGTCGACGGATTCGAGCCTGCTTCTGGATCTTCCACTTCTTTTTCTGGTACTCTAAAAATGCTGGGTAATCTTCTGAAGGATTCGGCATTTCCTTTGGAAGCGCTAAGAAGGGATCAGAGTTCTCCTTTTCAGGCTCAGGAGACTTTCGCTTCGTCGCTGTAGATGTTGGAGCCTGCTGAGATGCATTGATGGCTGCGGTCGTGCTCTTTGGTTTTAGTAGCTTAGTCCCGAAATCTTCTAGATCATCCAGTCTCGACCCGGCAAGATTCGTTATATCCTCCAGAGGGCCTTTGGTATTGGCGAACAGATCCGTCAACTTCTTCTGCTTCATCTTATCCTCCTTGATGTTGATCCGGCGTTGGAGCCAGTCCGGATGCGGGACTCGTGGGACTGGGTTGCGAACTTTCTGCAGCGCGGCGGGGATAGTGATCAGCTTCTGAATGACGGAACCTAAACGTTCTAGATAATAATCCCAATCCAACAACGCTCTTGGATCCGTGTCGGACGGCTCTTCCTTAAGCCATTTTGTCAAGTATGTTCGCTTAGTGTCCGTCGGAGCCGAGAAGATGGCGACTGGCACAGCACGTTCTGTGACTGGCGCATTGCGAGGTTTAGCGCAAATGATATACTTGCAGTTAAGACCCTTATCTTTTACCATCTGCTCTCCTAAGAACTCTGCCAATCGCTTCGCTGTTGTGATTGAGGTAGACTTTTGGCTTCCATATTCCTCAAGGGTCTTGGACATGCTTCTGTTCTCGCAAATGAGATCGATGAGTTCCTCATCAGCTAATGTTGAACCCTTGTTGTGCAGCACGTCCAGCCATCTATTCGCAACCTTCGCTACAGCAGCATAACATTCGGTCAAGGTGGTTCCTTCTAAAAAGAACTTGAAAATTTGTTGTTGGAAAATCTTGATCAATTTCAGTTCACCTCTTCGCTTCACCTCGAATCCCTTGAGTTCAGCTAGACTGCCGTCGTCATTAAAAACGGCATATCGCTTCTTCAAGTTCTTGTCCTCTTCCTTCGATGTCGGTAAGATCATAGCCTTGTAAGGGCCGTCGACCTCAAAGAAAATTGAATTATCGCTATGTGTCTCATATTTGAATGTCTTCGGATCGACTAGAGTCTGGTATTGGTGGTTTGTGAATTTAGCGTGGACAAGATGATTCAACATCACACAAGGGTATGATATAGCACACTTCTTGCCGTTCTTAAGCTTGAAGGCGAAGTTTTCTGGGAATGTGGCGGGAAGCATACACCAGATACCATCAGTATCCAGTTCGAGGGGTCTTCCGAGGCGTTCAACGAGTGACCTTGCCAATTGAATGATTGTCGCACCAGTTAGACACGTTACACCAGCCATCTCCATGGAATACCATCTTGACCCCTTTCTCATGACATAGCCGTAGAATGAGTTCAGAATGACTTTGTGCGCAAGCTGCAGGGAGTCATAAAGCACAATCATTTTTTTAGCTGCGTCGACTTCACTACCTGGCGCCCCGGAAGATTTGAGAGCCTCAGTCTTGCCCTTCCAAACTTTCGCCTGTCCTTTGTAGTCGTACCGACGATCTCTGAAATCTCTCACAGTGTTAATGTAAAAAGGATTCTCTCGTTGGCAGATGATCGCCTCTCGAACAATGGTCGTCGAATCACGGATCTTATGGTAGACCTTTTGACTGTACATCTGCAATCGCTTTCTAATGAGACCGGCTTGCTCGTCTTCCGGTAACTCCTGGAAAGTTCGCATAGGGGCACCGGGTCGTTTGCCTGGGAATTTCTCATTTTCAAGTGCGTGCCGGATCATGTTGTACTCATCTCTTTTCGCAGGTAGGTACTCGCCTCTCCAAGCCCAGGGCAATCTTCGATCGCAGGTCTTTCCCGGTCGGTTGAAGTCGCAAGCAGCGCAGTCTGATTCCTGAATCATGGAGTCGGGCTGTAATCGATTTGTTGTCATGATGTTCGGGTACATAGATGCGACGTCCAAGTGATAGATTAACGGCCTCTCACTTCTGTTTGGAGTCTCCTTGAGTTGCAACAATCGCGATGCAATCTGCTGTTTGACCTCGTCATAGTTCGTGACATCATCTAAAGACTTCTTTTCCTCAATTTCAATAACGAACTTGAGAGCATTGTCCAGATCGCCAAGAAGTTCATCGACAGCCCCTGGATCCACAGCGAAGTTCACTGGAATATCCGCCCGAAATACACCTGCCTCAATACTTTCGACGTGGCCACCAACGTAGGTCTCCGCTTCGAGTAAGTGTCCATCCCAAAAGGACTCTTTAGGGGACATGTGCTTGTTTGGCAATATAATTTCATGCTGGTATGCCTGCACCATCAGCAGCATCTCACACAGTGTGCCCGTTCCCTTTCGTAATACGTCGTCGCCACCTAGGGGAAGAATTGTACAGAGGGAGAAGATGAAAGGGTGAATATACTTCATGTAGAGGTAGTAGGTAGCAACGGCATCTGAAACTGAATACTCTGCTAGTGTCTGAGGTCGCTCAGCGGCATACGGCGTCATGAGCTCCGGGTCAAGTTCGTCGGGGTCGTAACCAAGCTTGGCAACGGTAACAGCTTTCAAACCTCGACTTCCTTGAGGTAAGTAAGAGTCTCGGTTAACCCATGCTAAACAATCCATATGAACACCATATGTGCACTTGTAGATATCTTCATTATCTTTCCTCCATCCGATCTCACGGTACATATCGATACCATTGACACTAGCTCTGGCTTCGACGAACGGCCAATCGAAAAAGTCTCCGTTGTAAGTAGCTATGACAGTCGGCCTTGCCTCTTTAACATGTGAGAAGAACCGCTCAATCACGGCTTTCTCATTCGGTTCGTTGAAGATCATGAATGGTCCAGGATATTCGGGTTTTGGAGTGTACTCGAAATCTGCGATGTCTTCCGAGACAATCTCCCGGTTCGTGATGAGGAAACCTTGGCCGTCGATCATGTACGACATCATCATTATCTGATCTATAGCGGCATCGGGGAATTTGAGAGGGGCCTTGGTCGTTTCAATATCGAAGGCCATTACTACGGGGTCTGCCTGGACAATGTGTTCCTCGTTAAGTGTCAAAGTAGTGACGCCGTGTTTTACCTCCACGAAATACCATTTTCCCACTCGAATGTCTATTTTGCTTATTAGCCTTGATATTGAGAGAAGCTAGCAGAATATTCTTACTCATATCAATCATTACTCTTACATGGTACGGGACATCGTACTCTCTAATATCGACAATGTAGTCGCTAGCGTCCGCAAATGAAGCATTATGTCGTCTATCGTCGTCTCGTGAATCATCAAAAAGGTCGAAACCTGCTTGTTCGCTGTCGCGGAGGTTAGCATGTGGCCTCGGACCATGCTGTCTTTCGAACAAAAATAGGAGGACTTACGAAGCAACCTCTGCATAAACATCAACTGTACCCATGGATTTTTTATTCTTCTCCGCAATGGGCATAATATCTCGCCTTGCACTCATTAAGTCCTGCACGTTCCTAAACCGCAACTCAAGGAATGTTCTTCGGTAGCCAAGTAAGTGGTTCGGCATAGATAAATCCTCCTTCTCGACTCGCCGAACGCTGCGTACGACACCACCGCCGGGTACTCGTTTGAGCCATTCCTCGACTTCACCTTCTTTTCCTTTTCGGCACGCAATCACGAAGTATGGCTCATATTCAATAGTCGCCTTAAATGTCTGTCCGTCTTCCTCGATGAAGTAGCAGTCTAGTGCTGCTCTGCCGCCAGGAGATCGGTCGTCGTCGAGTGCTACAGTGGTCGGTTGGACATTGACAAGCCATCCCTCTTTTCTTCTACCAGATTCGTACCTGGCAAAGCCCATGGACTCGTCGATCTGTTGCGCAAGGAGTGTTCGCTCGGCTTTCTCGTCGGCTGATGTGGCTTCGGTGCGAGTCGTCGAGGCAGCGAATGTGCGAGCCCGATTCACGCCATGGTAGGCTTGTTTGCCGCCCCTTCGTACATAGCCCTTTTGGGGGCGACGAAGAGAAGTGTTAGGCATATTGGAGTCGGTTGAAGAGGGGCGGACCCGAGGATTCCCTCGCAAAAAGAATGATTAGATTAGGTAGGAGTCATGAATTGTCGCGATGGAAAGTGTGATGGGTATCATTTAACGACAGCAATAATTCGAACAAGGCAATTCAATTGAGATTTTGAACGTTACCCGAAGGAACTAGTTGCTGTCGAAAATCTTAATATTGACTATGGAGTTGTGGTAGTAATGGAAAGAATCGATAATCCCCTATCGAATGGACCACAAACCCTTGTCTGTTTGACACGCGAGACGCGTCTCGCAACTTAGACGCGTTTAATCCCTGTCGCGTTCTTTAAGTGCTTCGATTTATGCATAATAATACCCAATTGTCCATACTCGTATAAATGAATATTCAAGGTGGGTCCTGTACCACTAGAGCGTCATAGCTTCAAAATGCGATTTTCATAGCACCAATATCGAAAGATAGAAATTGAAGCTCACCATTTTCAGCGCCAGCCTACCATGGCGCAAGATAACAACGAGCCGCCTCGAGTGCGCGGTCCTCCTCCGGGGGCGACAGAAGTGCCGGAACATGTCAAGAAGCCACAGATATACGAGATATTTCCCGGTCCGAACACCCAGGACCAAGCGGGCGGAGCTACCGAGGGACAGAAAAGCCCCTCGCAACCCACGCTCACGGACGGTCTCCGATCTATAAAACCAGACGACTTTTTTAATGTACATCAAATACCATGTGCGCGCCAGGGTTTCATGACTGGTATTGGGGCCGGTGCAGCAGTAGGCATGGGTCGATATCTCGTAGGAGGTACATCAGCATACAGCCAAATCTTTAGGCCCTTTATTTTCCATTGCGCCTTAACTAATTGCCATATCATTCAGCACGAGTACCGACGGCAACAAATTGGGCATTTGGTGCATTCTTCATAGGGTCCATAATACAATGGGAATACTGCCGAGCACAACGAGCGAACGAGAAAGCCGCTATGGCACGGGTAGTCGAAGTTGTTGATAAGAAACAAGCTGAGAAGAAAGCACAGGCTGCAGAGGCAGCAAGACTAAAACGCGAAGCAGAAGAGAAGGCGAGGCAAGAGGCTACAAAGAAAAGCTGGTATAAATTCTGGTGAGCCCTCCCAACCTATGGGCATATTCCGAAGCGTATCGCAACGGCTATTGTACTATATCAATATGGGGTATGTCGTCCTGTCCGTGTGCCATTACTCGAATCCATGCATCTCTATAGTTAACTCCTTTGACAGCTGAGGCTCTGTTGGAGTGCGTCCTGCAGCAATATCGAGTCCCGAAGCCATGTTATTCGGCTAGCTTGGCGTAAATATGAAACAAATAAATAAATACTAAAATCATCATCGACCATGTTGATGCCGTGATCCTTCTGCGCCAAAAATCGCCCAACGCCTTGTTAGACCGTCATACTCAGTCGTGATCACATAACGCCACCAGTTGGAAAAAAGAGACGTTGAAAGTCACGTTGCGGGCTGGCGTGTGCCGATATCAAGTCGTGACAACTGTAGTTGGTTCTGCGTCTGAAAACCGCACGCGTACCATAGAGTGTGTTCTCTCCAATTCTGCAGCACTGCTAAGTCGTTGTCGGCGGCGCTGGTTTCTCTTGGCCCTAGCTTCGCTTTCCTCGCGTTTCTTATACTCGGCGAGTTGTTGTCTTCGCTTCTGTGACCGGGCATATGCTATAGCAGGAGTTGGCTTGAAGCCAATACCGTTGATACCAGTACCGTCATCATCCTTATCCTCGGGGTCGTAAACTGTAATTTCGTCCTCATGCCACGTAAGTGCAGCACGAATAGGGTCAACAATAATCGGCTCCTCTTCCTCAATCGAGTCTGTCGCCTTACGTTTCGTGAGAGGAGGGGTGCCTGCTCGTTTTCGGCTGCGCGATTTGGAATCCGAGAGTCGGTTGATGGACGGGTACGACTTCTGTAAACGACCGGAACCTCCACTCTTAATTGTTCTAATAATAGCCGGGTCTACGGCTGCCTGCGGCGTGAAGCGAGAAGACTCGTTGGGTTGAAGGAAGTAGGGATTAGTTGTGTTTGCCTCTCTGTTTGGGCCATTTTCACTGATGTCTCGGCGGTCGGGCACGTCGGGTAGCTTAACACGCTTACGCGATGCATTGCCATCGTCATCGTCAAGCTGCATGTCTTCGGCAGACATGCTGCTGCTACTACCGCCATCAAAGTCGAATATAGGTAGATCTGGTGAGAATCTCGGGCTTTCGATAACAGGATCGGGGCTAGCCTCATCTGTGTTCGCTCCCACAACTTTACCATCGGCCTCGTCCTTGCGGGTTACCCCGCCCCCACTTTCAAGGGCAAGTTCTTGGAACTTCTGAGCAACCTTACTTCGAGGGCTGCTGTTACCGTCTTCAACGGCTTCATCACGAGGTTTCTCAACTGGTTTGAGAGTAGGAGGTTGAAAAGAGAATAAAACCCTTGGTAGACTAGAAGCGCTCAAGGAAGAGTTGAGAATTCGTCGCTCGTTGATTACGTCGTCACGCTTGCGCTTAGGCGTGTGTTGCAGCGGTGATGATTCAGCCATAGTTGCTCCAGTCATTGGCGATGAGAATAATAAAATAGCTGGTTATGTGGATTTTAATGCTCGGGAGGGGAGCATATTAGTGCTAAAGACAAGCCATCGGAGATATATTCCTAGGCAAGAAGATCAATGCAGATTAAAGTTGAACCATATTCTCGTCCCTTCCAAGTGTGAATGAAGCGATGGTGAATATCGGAAAGCTTGGGATAGAATGCACAGATGTGTATTAGATGGTTTAGCGAATCCTATCAGATGTGACTCTAGGATGGCACCTGCAACCGGATGTAGATAGCCAGGCACCTCCACGTGGGTAATGGCCACGCAGGCTGGCAGGCGCAATGGTAGCAAGTTGTGAGTTTGAAGGTTCCTTGGTATGCGGGACTCTTGCCTAATAGGAGGTGAGCATCATAGGGCTGGCATAACGATTGGTCCCGGAATATTCTGTGGTTGGCAAGCACACCCCAGCTAGCTTTCAAATCGATAGGGAGTTCTTATCGATTTGACGTAGCCCGTGATTCTGTGAACGATGAGACTTAAATAATTAACAATAGATTGCAAAACTTTGTGTCCTTAGGTTCGCACAACTTTAAATATGAGGGTTATGTTTTATATATGCAAGGTTGGAAAAATGATAAGCGTTGTTTTGTGTTATGTCCTTTTTTTTAACTATTTCGGCATTCCTGTCTGGACATCAAGGTCTCCAAACACATTATTCCGCAAGCCTCGAACAGCATACCACAAAGCATCCGGCTGCTGGCCTCTACCCAAACCAATTCGATTCCAGGAGTGTAGCTCCACTCACCTTGTATCCGGTTTTCTGGATCGCACTTGTAGTTCCAACTCCGATCGTATTAGTTCCTAACGGCCATCCTTCTACGACTTGGGAAAGTCAGATCTAACCTGGGCAATGGATCGCGACTACCTCGGTGGAATGATGAGGTAAACGGAGTCTACAATCCGCCTTGTACCACCTAATTACCCCGCCATGCCCAGTGCTACCCCACCATCTCATGATGCTCTAAGATGCTTGTAGGTTAGCAAATGCTTGATACTCTCTCCACACTTCCAAGTTGTCACCTGTCTCGTGGACTTCGTATATAGCCTGAATCCATCCAATGCTCGTGCAACTGAAGCAGAGAACTCCAATTCTTCTTCCATATCTAGCTGCTATCCCGCCTTGATCTAAGCTCCCGTCTTTAGAGCATCCAGCTAACCCCCACACTATACACCCCACGATAGTATCAGTAACCGCAATAGCAGTAGCAAACAACAAACATGACTGACGAGATATCCTTCCTGCCCCTCGGCGCCATCATCCAATCTTTCAAGGTCGGAGGAATCAACATCGTCCAAGGTTTCCCAACCCAGGAACTCTATGCCTCCCATAATAGCCCACACTTTGGCGCCACAATTGGCCGGGTAGCAAACCGCATCTCGAACGCGAAGATCGAGGGTCTCAACGGGGGTAAGACCTACAGCTTCGTTGCCAACAATGGACCCAATACTCTGCATGGTGGAAACGTAGGTTGGGGCAAGCGCATCTGGAATGGTCCGAAACCCGTAGGCCTACGAACGATCCCCGGTATCGAGGGCGAACTAAAAGGAGGAGAGACCGTCGAGTTTACACTAACGAGCGAGGATGGCGACGAGGGTTTCCCCGGCGAGCTGCTCGTTAAGGTGTTTTACACAGCTGGCAAGGTCGTAGAGAACGGAAAGGAAGTCACAGTTCTTGGCCAAGAGTACGAGGCCGAGCTCGCAGGAGGCGCGGAAGAGACGGTTATCAACATGACAAACCATTCGTATGATCTTTCTAATTGAAGCGGACCAGAGCGGTAATAAAGGAGGCTAACGTAAACAGATACTTCAACCTCTCGGGCGGACCGACCATCGAGGGGACCGAAGTCCAATTATACACCGATTCATACCTCCCTCTCAACGAATGGGGAATCCCAACCTCCGGTCCGGTCAGGTATCCCAAAGTCAAGGTAACCGTTCCTTTCACTCTCGGCGCCGAAGAGCCGGACTTTGACGACTGCTTCATCGCCGATCCCGAATCGTCCCCCAGTTCTGTGCCGATAGACACGCGGAATCTTCCCCTGAAAAAGCTTGTTGCGGCTTACCATCCGGAAAGCAAGATTTTCTTAGAGGTTCTAAGCACCGAGCCCGCATTCCAATTTTATACCGGAAAGTGGATCGATGTGCCGGCCGTAGGAGGAGCTCCTGCTCGTGGGTCACGAAGCGGCTTCTGTGTGGAGCCGAGTCGTTTCGTAAATGCGATCAATGTCGATGAATGGAGGAACCAGATGTTACTCAAAAAGGGCGAGAAGTATGGTGCTCGGATCGTGTACAAGGCGTGGAAGAATTAATTTGTCATTGCTGCACCGAACAATCGACAAGCCGGTCTCTAATGTAGAGTATGAGCCACATATGTTTGATTGGGTAAATTATCATCACTAGCCAATCTAATGAAAATGGGCATTTACAGCTCCTCCTCGTCACATTCCTCTACTTCCTCATTAGCGGGCGCAGTTGGTGCTTTAGCCTCCTGCTTTCTATACAAAGCAGCCAGAAATTCGCTGCTACTAGCTTCCTCAATACCCTTATCTTCACGCTTCTTCAAGAAGCGCGGGAACCGTAGACTCAAGCCCCGATCCTGGCTCACTAGTCCGATAGCCGCCGTGTACGTCGGGGACAGCGTGATATCCGCAAACGCCATCTCCCAGACCTCTTGTGGCTCAAACCAGACATCCGGCTCCGGGCCGGAGTACTCGACGAAACTAGGCTTCGTCTTACAGGTATTTTTGTATTTCGTTGAATTATCGTCATCTTTATCCTTTCTGTCTTCCTCCTCAGCCCCTTCCGTAGTATCTACATCGGGCGGTTCCTCGCTAGAGCCGTCGTCGTAGAATTTCTTGTTTGCTTTGTAGAAGGCGTCTGTGAAGCCAGACATGCATTTGCACACAGCTTCGAGAGACCCTGTTGCGTCGTTGCGCACGGCCATCAGGATCGGCGACCACCACTTGGCCTTCCGTCCCTGGCCGTGCCACGCTGCGACCGGCACAAGATCCAGGGTATCGAAGGAGCTGCTATAATCCTTCTTGACCTTGAGCCATGAGTCGAGGCGCTTGTCCGGCTCGTACGTGGCGAGTAGCGGTTTCCGTCGCGAAGATGGTTTCTTTTCTCCTCCGTTACCGTTACTCGCGCTACTTTTGGCTTTCCCTTTGCCTTTCTTCGATTTCGATTTCGAGGGTAGTGCAAGCGTCTCGCTTTCCTCGAGTTCATGTACCGTCTGGTATGGATCTTCAGCGGCTTCGCTTCGCGCTGGTAAGTCCAAAAGGTTGTCAAGAATCTTGACCATGATGCCTTCGCATTTACTGTCTATCGCTTGCTTGAAGAAATCCAGCACGACTTCGGAATCTTGGGAAGTGGAGTCTATTCTCTTCACCCAAGTGAAATGATGCGGTATTTCGGTGAATAGAGATCGTAGGAGCGACCTCCGCTCACGGAACGGCCGATCGAGCAGCGGCTGCCCATTGAGGTACATCAGGTCGAATGCGAACAAGCAGACATCAATCGTGATGCTACCGATCGCAACGTCCTTTCGGGCACGATTTGTGAGTGTCTGGAAGTTCTTCAATTCCCCGGTCTGTCGATCCACTGCGACAACTTCACCTTCCATAATGAAGCTACCCACGCCTTCGCCACGAATCTTCGGTACTAGCTCCACCAGATCAGGATACTTATCGGTCATTACCTCTAAGTGTCGCGAGAAGATCGACACTTTGCCCTTCTCATCGCAATGGACCTGGGCTCGTTGACCATCGTATTTAAACTCGCAAGCGAAGTCCCTCCCTTGCAGCTTCGTCAGCATTTCAGATAGATCCCTCGTAATGTTTCCCAACATCGGCCTCAGAGGTATATGTAACGTCAGATCGCATCTTATCAGCAGTTCTTCGCACACTCCTATCTCTAGCATGGCGGGTATGAGGTCATTATAATTGGGACGTCTCGCGAAACAGGCTTTGACGATCTCCTCTGCCCTGCTCCATATCTCTGCAAGCTCTTCTTTCTTCAGTTCTTTGAGCTCATCTGCCGACTTCAAGGGAAAGTCTGCTCCTGGCGGGCGCGAAAGCAGAAACGCACGTGACAGAGCGATTAGCATCGTAGTCTTTACCGCACCGATCCGGAGGTGTTGGCATAGCGTGCGGACGATATAACGGCTCTCCTCGCCGCCTCGGGCATCCTGGAGTAATCGATCCACAATCCGCTGCTTTGCTTCAATGCTACCCGGCCCTTGGCTATTTGCCACTTTGACAAGAGATTGGTAGACGCCCTTGATAGTCAACGGCTTGGGCTTCCGCAATGTGAAGCTCTGTTTCTTCTTTGCTTCGAAGGCGACATCACCCGCGTCACCGTATTTATCGTAGATAGTTTTCAAGGAACGACTGTCTAAGCCACAAACATTTTTAAGCGCCTTGGAGATAGCGGAACCACCCAGTCCAAGTTCTAGGGAGATGTAAGGGGGTGAAATCGAGTTTGTAGCAAGCCATACCTAATCAGCGTAATTAGTATCGCGCCCGAATGCAAGAAGTAGGTAAATAAGTTACCGCTGGGAGCAGGCTCTCGGGATCCCCTTCTATGAGAACACGGAGGCAGTTGACCAGAGTATCCACTATCTTTATCCGGCTAGACGTGCTATTGATAAGGACGAAGCACCGGGTAAGAAGGGCATACGATGCATTGCCGCCGTCGCTCGCCCAATGCTCCTGAAGCTGCGGTACGTATTTTGCGGGATCAAAAGTTAGGGGGCTCTCATCAAAGGGTATAGTCTCGGAAACCGTATCAACAGAAGCCGCGACAGATTGTAATGACAAGGTACCTTTCCCTTTATCATTCAGCTTCTTCACCTCCGGTACAGGTTCCGTAGGCTTTTGGGATGCGTCAAGAGTTTCGGTGGTGTTTAAAGAGGTAGGAGCATTGGGCGCTGTGTGAACTGTCGGAGATCCGGAGGCGCGCCCCGCACTTTCGGCCTCTTTGTCCCACTCGGCTTGGAGCTTTCGCGCCAGTTCCTCGTCGGTCATCTCATGGTTCTCATCCTTGGCGGCTGGAGGCTCGCTGGCGCGTTTCAAGTCCTGCCCTTCCTTACTAGAATCGCCATTCTGCTTCTGTTTAGAGAAGAAGTATTCCAGGCCTCTAGAAGGTAAGCCCGATGATTTCGCGCTGCTATTATTTAGCTTCCGCTTTTTCGCCGGACTGGGCATCGTGAGTGTCGGACGCCCCGAGAGGCTATGGAAATGCAAAAATATTCCACTCTTACACCGCTACCAGTCCATATGTGATACGGAAGTCTGGTCTTAATGGCTTTCGCGCGTGATCCGTCCCACGCCTTTGCCAGGAACGAAGAATTGTTGATGATGCCGTTGTTATGTCAGCAAGTACCTAATCTTTGCTTTCTGCATGTCACATTTATTTACCCGAGATATGTATGATTCGAATCATAGATTGATGACGTAAGGAACGGTCATTACTTAATCACCATCGCATTATGTAATCGTGGCATCAATCATGATATTAAGGGGTTACCTTTCAACGCTCGTCTAAAATCATTTTCCACTCTAGGAAATTCTTATTTATCCGATCATACATAGCCGACGACAACCTATATCATCGACTTTGGAAAACGACACCTGGAATCAATTAGATGTATGATGCCAATAGGTTCATACCTGTCATTTATCACGGAGAGAATACAAGGGACTCGTAAGCACTCCAAACTTGGCAAGAGGAGATCGATTTAGACACACATGACTTTATTGGGACATTTATGCTCCATAAGCGGCAGATTCGATATCTTTAAGTAGTATCGATAGTATCACACATCATGCCAAACCAAACCAAGCCACGTCCAGTTGGGGATGCACAGGCACGGTGTGACCGACATTAGCTGCAGAATACCCAACTAACTTGGTTCCATCACCATAAACCATCTGCGTATAGCCAGCTTGAGGTGTGTTGGTGACGTTCTTAGTAAACTCAACACCAAGGAGAGCCGACCATTCTTTCAGCTGCTCGGCTAGGTTCAGGTAGTCGACGAAATGATCGGCCGTGCCGTGGAATGTTTGCATGCGCGGGTACGATCCGTTGAACTCTGGGTACATGGCCTTAGCTTGCTCTGCCCACTGCTCACCCGTCTTCACGTTCTGGCCGCTCGCACACTTAGGGTCCGCACTCTGCGGGCTTGATCCCGGAGAACCGGCAAGACACCCAGCCGCGACGCCAGAGTAGCAAGATCCAGCTGCAAATACGTCAGGGTAGACGGCCAAGAGCACGTTGGTCATCATGCAGCCAGACGATGAGCCTGTGGCGTAAACCTTGGTCGGATCGGCGTTGTACTTCTGGATCAAGTATTTGACCATATTAACAAGACCATTGCTGTCACCTCCTCCATTGTGAGTGAGAGTTTTCTGAGAAGCAACATCCTATAGTTCAATACGTGTTAGCCGACAACTTTTATGGAATTCTAGGACCACGTAATGCGAAAAGGACCCACCCAACAGTTGCTATCCTTCTTAGTAGATGGATAGACGACAATAAATCCCTTTGAGTTGGCATAACTGTCGTAGTTCGCCATCTGATAGTACGCTGGACCCGTTCCACCACAATAGTGGAGCTGTTCCTTTTGTTAACCATTCGATCCAAGATGTCGAAGCCAGTATAACTCACAGCGAGAATGATTGCTGGTTTTTCTGCTAGCTTAGAAGGGAGAGAAACAGCCATCTCCAAATTAGTAGGGTTCTCACCCCAGCCTGTAACCTGGGTCAATGCCGCATAGGTTGCTGAAGGTGAGAGTAGTACGGCTAGAAGGCCGGTGAGAGTAGCTCCACGCATGATGACTTCGCTTCGAAATGAATAGGCCTAAGTCTGAGTCCCAAGGATTCATATACGTTCAAGTGGACCAAATGAGACCCAAATCTAGTAGATTGTCTCAGTACTTATAGGTTTTTGCTAGCGCAGGTACGAAGCCGAAGCTTGATACCGATTCTCTAGACCGGGGTTCGGGGCCGGCTAATTGGGTGGCCATACAGGGGCGGCCAAGAGAGATGCCAGCGTCTGATGTAACCCGACATCAGAGTAGACTTGAATCGTGTAAATTGGAATCACCTCGGATCCCCGCGTTCGATTCGACCAAGGTGTATCGAAGTACCGGCTTGGATAGCCGCGTATCAGGAATATAATCGCTGGCTCCTGTCACGAAGTATCTTCGACAGTCAAGACTCAGACACTCTTGTCGTTATTCGGTCTTTTTTCTTCATTCTGTTTTTGTACTCTACTTCTTGCATCAATCCGTCTTGCCAACTAACACGTGAGCTGAGAATCTTTTTCGAGACAAGAAATGAAATTGGATTGTGTGGAAATAAACTGAGAATAGATATTACTGCTGCATGAATAGAACCTACCTAGGCGCCTATATAAGGTATGTTCGATAGGCTTGAATCCCACCCCAAGAATATGTTCCAAGCTCCAACCTCCCATCTGTCGTCCGTGTGATTTATATTCCCTCTACAATCTTTCCGCGGCGAGCTCCTGTGGTTCGTCATTGTGACCCGCTCCCTTGTTCGCATCAAGTTCTTGCGGTCGGTTTGGAACTTCCATTTCTGACTTTATCGCATCAATGCCATGTAATTCAGGCCTAATCGAGGCCTGAAGTTGTTTTTGCCTACGGCGCCACAGCAGCAATCCCCCTAATGCCACAATTGAAACTCCGGCGACTCCACCAACAACAGGACCAGCAATCCAGGCCCGGTTCGGTGATGCTGACGGCTCTGGAGTAGGTGTGAGTGAAGGAATACTCGTCGCTATGAATTGTAAGAAGCAGTGTCAATGATTGCTTCCAACTTCCAACCCAAGCTGAGTTGTATGGTACTTACTGCTAGTAGGATCACTCGCCGCGCCGTTGGCGAAGTCAGTCGGCAATTGGGCATATGTTGTCGTAAAAGTATAGGTCTGTGGTATCCCGTTCACTGTATTTATAATTTGGACAACTGCTGTCGCCGGAATCGGTGCGTATACAGTAGCTTCCGCTGTAAAAGACCAAGTTGTCGGAATACCTCCATTCGTTGTCGTATCTACAATGAGGTTAATTAAGCCATTAAAAAGTCACAGGCCGAATCTATGTAGATCGTTCCCGATAGGACATTTGGTATTTCAGCTACTGAAAAGAAAGGTCCATGACCTACTGCAGGCAGGTTAGCGGAATGCATCCCGAAACGAATGCATCTACATTGCATTTGAGAACATGATGTCCATAGCCTCATAGTAGTGCAAAAAGATTCTATAACTTACCATGGAAGAACTGTCTGCGTAATGTGGAAAGATAATGCGCTGGTAGACGTGCTCGGATGAGCTACACTACCACTACTGCTCGAGGTTAATGTAGAGCTACTCGGGGAAATCCCCTCGCAGTAGTTAACAAACTGAGCGAGATCTGTAATATTTTCAGCACCACCCGTTTCGGCAGTACAATTATCGCATGTCTCATAGTAAATTGTGAAATTTGAATCTGCAGCACATAAGGCCGGCGTCTTCCCCTCTTGTTGGGCTGCGATGTACGCATTGTCTACACGAACATTAGCAAAGCAGAATTTCCAACAATTAGGTGATATAGAAATACCTACTGCATACATCATAGCAAACCGCTGGAATAGTACTACTTCGTGATAAAAGTAGGCCGGCCCTAACAATCAGTTCTTTTAAGGTAAACATCGCTGCAATTCGTTAGGTAGAGAGCTTGTGCTGGGGAGAAGTTGTAAATTAGGTAAAATAAAGGCAGATTTCTGAAGTGATTGCGTTACATTCACACAAATATCATCCGCTCGTTTAGGACTGGGGTATGGATCTTACAGCAGGCATACATCTACATATTGTAAACTTACTTACTACGTAGCTAGGTCTAGGGCTATGTACTTAGTACATCTCCGAAGAGGTGATGAAGTCTAGCGAATCCCAGGGGGGCTGCTTGCATAGAAATACGTATAGTTATGTGAAGAGCCCTGTCTCCCAATCGAAGCTCAATACATGCAAGTGAAGAAAGCGTTATTATAACCTGCCTGTCAGTTGCCTCAAGCACCTCATGTGGAGGTGTCAAGGCGCTAGACTTTGCTGTTGAAGAGGAAATATACAGTCTCACTTTAGCTTAGTTCGTGAAGCCGAAAATAATGTTCATGTTCGTTCGATAAATGGCTTAGAATCTGTCAGATAGTCACGTGACATTCATGTGACTACCCTCTCTCGTGGTGTCACTCACGTGACACCACTAGAGAGTGCGTTTGTAGAATTATATTTATTTGTATCTGTTATCTATTCCAGACAACAGAATTTTCAATCTAACAACGATTCTCTCAATCTTGATTCTGGAGTGTTATGCAATAGAATCTATCATTTTGTGGCGCTTGGCGCGAACGTCCCGTACAGTGATACAAGGAGGGGAGTACAACTCCAAGTGCCTCTTGACGCTGATCATTGCTCCTCTAAGATGTAAGCAGAAGTCGATCAATAACTCACGTGGGGGATGGTTGGGGTTCTATGCAATTACCTCGAGAGTTCATTGGTTGCCTTGCACCGAACAACGGTGGTAAGTGCTATAACAGTGGTTAATATTAAAGAATCTGCCAAACTGCCAAATTATTTTAATTATTCATTTAAACTATATAAGGAATTATGTATATATGTGGGATATTATTATATATAATATATATAATAGTTTAATAAATATATATAAAAACTAAAATAATTTAATTATAATAATTAAATTTATTAATATTAAAACTTTAATTTTAATTAGTTTTTTTTTATAAAAAATAAAATTTATAAAATTATAAGTATTATTAATAACTAAGGTTTTAAAGGCATTATTTATAATTAAAGTTTTTAAAAATAATATTAATAATAATTAAAAAAAAATAAATAAAAAAGGTAATATTTTAATTAAAAGTAAAGTTTATAATTATTAAAAATATTAATTAATTAAGTTTAAGTTAAATATTTAATAAGTAATATATTATTATAATATATTAATAATAGTATTAATTAATATTAATAAATAAGTAATATTTAATATTATTTAAATTAAATATTAAAGCTAAGTTAATTTAAACTTAAATATTAATTTAATAAAAAAGTAAAACCTAATATTATTTAATTTAAAATATTAAAGCTAAGCTTATTTAAGCTTAAATAATATATTAAATAATAATATTAATATTATTTTATTTAAAATTTAAGCCTTAAATATTTAAGTTATTAAAGTTAATTTATTTATATAAAATAATAATAATATTTTAATCCATTAATTTTAAAGGGATAATTTTTATAAAGTTAAGGTTTAACTTTAACTTTTTTAAGTTAATAAATAAGTTAATTTTAAATATTATTAAACTTATGTTATTTTAGTTTAAAAAGGTAATTATAAAGTTAATTATTAAGTTTAATTTAAATAAGTTAGTTATAAAAAATAATTAAGGCTTAATTAAAAAGTGATTTTTTAAATCTTATAATATATATAATTAAAATTTTTAAATTTAAAATTAATATTAATATTATTATTATTATTATAATTATTTTTATTTTTTTTAAATAAATGGTTAAAATCTTTAAATTTAAAATTAATATTAATATTATTATTATTATAATTAATAGCTTTTTTATTAATAATAAAATCTTATATATTTATATTATTAATATTATATATATTTTTAATAGTCTTTTTATAATTAAATTAAAAATGTTTATTAAAAGACAAAGATAAATAAATAAAAGCTTTAATAAAGGAAATATTATTTATTAAAAATATAAATATTATATAAAAATTTATAAATTACTTACTTAACATATTTTTATAAATATATATAATAATATTATATAACTTCGAAATAAAGAAAAGTTAAATTATAATATTTTTTAAAATATTTTAAGCAAAATAAGCAAAAAAATATTTAAAAAATATACCATATAATTAATATAATAAATAATTTTAAAATATATCCTTTAACTTATAAAGCATTATAAGTAATTAATATAACACATATATAATTAATACATACTAATTATTATATAATTTAAAAAAAATAGTAAATATTTTACTATTAAATATTTTATATATATTAATATAAAAAAGGAAAATATTATTAAAATTATTAATTTTATAAAAATTATCCTATATTTAAATATATTAATTTATATTATTTATATTAAATTAAGATTTTTTAACTAAAAAAATAATATAAGCCTTTTTTATATTAATTATAACCTTTATTAAATAATAATATTTATTTTATAATATTATTATAAATTAATTTAAAATATATAAGCTTTAAGCCTTTAATTAAAGTATTTTAATAATATAAATATTATATTATAGCTTTAATAAATTACCATATAGGAATTGTTAATAAGTAAAGTTTAAAATAATAAAATATAATTTTATAAGGTATAATTAAAATAATAATATAAAAGGGGTAATTATAAAATATTTATTATTTAAGCTATAAATAAAATTATGGAAATAATAATCATTTATAAGTAAAATATCATTAACTAATTATAAAATATAATAATTAATAGTATTAGTAATAAAAAGTAATGAGAAAAAAGGTTTAACTAATTCTTTTTTAACCTAAGCATTTTTAATTAATATATAATTAATATAATAGGTTAAATTATAATATATATTACTATTATTTAATATAAAAAACTTTAATAATAGCTTATATTTATAAGGATAATTAAAATAGAAAATCTTAATAAAAGGTATATGTTTATATGGTAATATTATATTTAAATAATATAACTTAAAAGTTATATAATTATTAAAAATAACTTTTTAAATTATATATTTATATTATATTAAAAAGGCTAAGATATTTTTAATTAAAAAGAAAATAAGTTTAAAATATATATATAAAATTTTTAATTAAAATTATTAATATAATTTTTATTTAAAAATATATTAATATTAATTGGTTATAAGGAAATTAAAAATTTAAAAAAAAAGCTATTAAAAAAATAATATTTTAATATCCTTAACTATTTACATTTATTTTATTAATATATATTATATATTAAACTTAATTCTTTATATTTATAATAAAATATTAGTTATTTTATATTTTAACATTATTAATTTTAAAAAAAATAAAACAATAATAATTAAAAAAAAAGGTTATGATTTATTACTTAAGTTATACCTTACCTATTAAATTATTAACTCTTTATATTTTAAATTATAACTTTTTAAATTATAAAATTATTTATTATACTTATTATATTATTATAGGTAATATTTAAAAGCTTAATAAGGGTTAAAAGATATAAAATAAAAATCCTTTCTTCTTATTTAAATATATTAAATTAAAAAAAATAATATTTATTAATAATCTTATCTTTATTAAATAATACTACTTTTATATTTTTTTATTTATTAATAGTTAGGTTTTTTCTCTTATCTTTTTAAACTATATTAACTTTATATTATAAATAAATCTTACTTAATTATACTTAATTTTTATAATTAAATTTACTTAAAAAAAATGCCTATATTATAAAAGGCTTTAAGAATTAAATATATCCTAACTATTATTACCTACTATAAAGTTTTAAATATTAACATATTAAATATTAATAATTTAAGCGTTAATAATTTCTACTTATATATTAATAACTTTATTCCTTTTATCCTTTAAAACTTAAATAACTATAATAATAATAAAAGCTTATACCTTATAACTTATAATCTTATATTTATAATAAAAGGTTATATCATGTTAAAAACTTATTAAAATTAGGTAATTATTAATAATATAGCTAGATTTAAGCTTAAAAATAATATTAAATATAAAAGATTTATTAATCATTTATATAATATAATTTTCCTTTATAATAATGTTTATACTTTTTATAATAAAAATTATATTATTATAGTTTTAAAACTTAACTTAATATATAAGGGTAAATATTATTTTAATATATATATATAAAATTTACTAAATAAGTTAAAAAATTTAAATATATAAATATTTTTTTTCTATTAAAACTATCCCTATTATTTAATTATATATATATTAATAAAGTTTTTCTTTACTTATTTTATTTAAACCATCTTTACTTACTATATCATTAATATAATAAATAGCAATAATATTAATAACTAATATTTTATCTATTATATAATTATAAATAAAAATAGCTTAAAAATATATTAACATAAAATAACCTTTAATAATAAAATTAATAAATTATCTATTAAAGCTATTAGCAAAAAAGGACAAAAGTAAAATAATAATTATATTATTAAAGCTAATTTTATTATTAAAAAATAATAAAAGCTTTATTACTTATATTATATAAAAAAAATTAAATAAAAATTAAATAATAATGGATTTAAGCCTAACAACTATAATGGATTAAATAATTATTACCTAAACAATACTAATTATTTTTCTAATAATTACAATTAAAAATCTAAATATTTTTTATAACATATTATATTAAAGCTTTTAAGCTTTATAAAAAGCCTAGCTAATAGCGATAAAAGTTTTAATTATAATAATTAAAGTTAATTTAAACCTTTATTATTAGCTTTAATAATTCTTATAAATAAAAAGGCATTTTATAGCTATTTTTATCCATTTAATTTTAATAAGCATATTTATTAAAAAGATAATTATTAATTATAAATTTAATATATATAAATTAAATTATAATAATATTTATAGGAATATATAATATAATAATATTAGTAATTTATTTTTATTACTTTAATAAATAATTAATAATTTAAATTAAATTTTTTTTTATTATAATACTTTTTAATATTATATACTTATTAATAAAAATAATAATATAGCTTTATATTATTAATATTAGTTAAGTTATCCTTTAAAAATAAATATTATATAATATAATAAATTATTATTTTTTAAATACTTTTTTATTTTATATTTAAATAATTTTATATATAATATTTATAAAAACATATAATTAAAATATTATAAATAATTTTAAAAGGATTATTAAATATTATACTTTTTAAAAAATTATATATTAATTTTATAAAGTTATAATTAATTAAAGTTATATCTTACTTTTAATAATTATAGAAAATATATATTATTATTATATATATAAATTCCCTATATACGCATATTTACTTCTTAAATTTCTTTTATATTAAGGCGTTTTTAAAACTTTTTTTTTATACCATTTTATTCTTATTATTTTACACCAATTAAAATTAAGCTAATATTTAATTTTGCTATAAAATATAGCTATTTTAATAAAATTATTAAGTTTTTATTTATTTATTTCTTAAAAACCTTAATAAAAAAAATATTATAATTATTTTATTTTATTATTTAAATAATTAACTTATTATTATTATAAATTTTAACCTTTAAAATTATAAAAACATTTCACATTTTTAATATTATTTATTCTATTTATTAATTAATTTATTTATTTTTTTTTATTTTTATAATAATAAACCAAAACATAATAAGTAATAATTAATATATAAATCCTTATCCTTAAAGTTAACTCCTAAACAAAATTAGGATTAATAGTTTAAAACAGTAATAAATAATAATTTATAGCATATAAAAAAGGCACATTTTTAATATAATAATACTAAGCTTAATAAAAAATAATAACTTCTTAAAGTTTATTTAATATTAAATATATATATTTAATTATTATATTAATAAAATAATAAGGAATAAATATATTAATAATATTAAGATTTAAATTTAATAATAAATATTCTTAAATTAATCCCTTTTCTAATATAAGTTTTTTATTAAATATATTTACCTTTATTAATATCTTATAAATTAACTACCTTTTAAATAAGCCCTTTTAAAAATAATACTTTTTTAACAATATTTATTACATTAACGTTTTAAAAAAATACTTTCTATCTTAGGATTAATCTTATAATAACTAATTTTATATTATTATCTTTTCTTATAAGTAACCATTTTATATTATTTCTTAATTATTCCAATCTAATTATTAAAAAATTCATTCCTTATAATTTTCTTTTTAACTTTATTATTATATAGCTTTAATCTTTTAACTTAAATTAATTAAATCTTAAAGTACTTTTAAAATCTCCGGAAATTTTAATTAAATTAAACTTAACCCTATTTAATAAAATGAGTTTTTATAAGTTTAAAATGTTAAAAAAGTCTAAAATATTAAGGAAAATTAATATTAAATTATAGGAATATTAAAGCTATTTTAATATAATAAATATTTTTATTATAAATTTTAATAGCCTTTTTATAATTTAAACTTTAAATTAGGTAATTATATTTATAACTTAGGTTTAATTAATTAATCCCCTTATATTAAAAGATTTAATATTTATAATATATAATAAAAAGCTATTTATTAAAAAATAATTAAAAAATAAGTTTAATACTTTTATAAGTAAAAAGGATTTTAAATTTTTAAGCAAGGATATTTTAAAGGCTATTATAACTTATTATTTTAAGCTTAATTTCTTTAAAACTAATTTATTTTTAAAATATAGTAAAAATAAGTTTTTTAAATATTGCCTTTGCAAATCCTTTATAAAGCTAAAAGTTTTTAAACCTAATAAAATTTTTAAATATAATATTAGGGTATTTAATAAATATTATATGTTAATTATTATAGTAAATTTTATTAATAACTAAGATAACTTAACAATTAATTATAAGGGCTTAATATTACCTTATTTACTTATAAAAATTAAATATACATTAGATAATATAACAAATATAATAAATTAACTTATTAAAGGTATTTTTATATTTATAAGTTTAGGTAATAATTACTTATAAAAGGAAAATATTATCTTTAACTTTATATTTAATAATTATTTTATAAAGCTCTTTATTATATAGTTTATATTAAATATTAATAACCTATAGCTATTAATATTTTATTATATAAAAAAAATAAATACTTTTTGGTTAAAAATAGAAAAGGATTTTAATAATTTCTTTTATTATATATTTAATATTTATTATTAAAATTATTATAATTAATTAATAGTTTTAAAATTATTACTTAGGTAAAGGCAAAAGGATATAATTAGTAATTATTAAAAGCTATTTTATTGCTAATTATGTTATTTTTTATTGGTTTTAAAAATAATAAAAAATACTAAGTATATTATATAAATATTAAAACAAGTTTCCTTAAATATTTATTTTTAATATAACGTGGTATTTTTTTCTTTTTTCTCTTAGAAGTAAATAAAATAATTATATTACTAATATATATAATAATATCTTTCCTTAATTATTTTAAAATTAATAATTTTAATTATTTCTTTTACTATTATAAATACTTAAGTATTAAAAATAACTTTATTAATAACGAATTTCTTTGGCTATAAGTAAATCTTAAAAAGCTTATATTTAACCATATAATTTTAAAATTGTTAAAATAAATGTTTAAATAATAATATTTTTATATATTAAGGGGTTTTAAAAAGGTAATAAAATATAAATAAGAAAGGGTAAAGGATTCCTTAAATAAAAATATAAATATTAATATATTTAAGCTAAAATATAACTAATATTTACTTTAAATAATCATTTATAATTAAAATATATTTACTTATATTAATATATAAGTCCTTATTAGATTATATTATTTCCTTAATTATTATTATAAATATTTTTAAAATTATTACCTAAGTAAAAGTTATTACTAATTATTTTATTTTTAACCTAATTAAAACTATCCCTACTTTATTACTTTAAAATTATAAAGAAAAAATACTAAACATATTTTAAAGTTTTAGCTTAAAGGTATATATAATAATATTTTAACCGTTTTTATAAACTTTTTTAAATAAGCTTATATTTAACGTTATAATAATAAGATATTATTAAATAAAAATAATATTATCTTTAATTTAATTTTTTATAAAATCTTTATTAAATTATATATATTTAAAAAAATAAAAAGGAATATATAATAAAAATATTAATATAATAATCATTAGTAAATGTTATATATATAATTTAACATTTTTTTAAAAATTTAAAATATTTTAATCTTTTAATTTTCTTATAAATTAATATAAGATTTTTTACTAATAATTATATTAATTATTTATAAACTTTAAGCTTTTTAATGGGTTATAGGCTTATTTTTATTTATTAGCTTAATAAATAATTGGCTAGCTTTTTATTTCCTAAATATATTAAGTAATAGTAAATATTTAAAAAAAAGTAATATAAGAAATAAGTTATTTAATATTATTAAAATAATGTTATTATTAAATATTAAAGTAAATATTAAAAGATTACTAATACTAATATATAAAACAAGCTTACTTATATAATGTCCTTATACGCTAAAAAGGTTATATACTTACGAAGAAATATTACTTTATCTTATAAAAAATATATTTATAATATTAAATATTAGCATATTTTCCTCCTTAATTTTAAATAGGATAATAAGTGGCTTTTTTATATATTCTTTTCAACTTATTTAATCTTATTTTAATTATTAGAAAATATAAAAAAACCTTTTTTTTATATTATTAGCTTTAAATTATAAGTTAAAGTTAATTTTTTTTTAATAATTATATTTTAATTTTTTTCCTATATTAATACTATAAAATTACTATTTGCTAATTAGTTAAATTTACAAGATAAAAAATTTTGCTTTTTTATTTTAATAATAGTTTAAATATTTAAAAACTTATTTAAATTTAAATTAAAGTTAATAACCTTTCCTAACAAAATATATGCTTTAAAATTTACTTTTTTTTATTAAACGTTAATAATTAGGTTAGTAATATAATTTTAAATAAAGCTTATTATTTTATTATATATTTAAATATAGCTTTATAATATATAACTTAAGTTATTATTTATTTTCATAGCTTATCCCTTTATTAATATGGTTAAATTAAAAGAAAATATAGTAAATATTACTTTAAATTAACATTATATTATATACTCTTATTTACCACTATTAATAAATAAATTATCATTTAATTCCTTTACTTACTTATATATTAATATATTTAAAATAAGTAAAGGAAAATAACGGAGCATTTTCTTAACTTAAACTTATACTAGCCGTTCTTTTTTACTATTATTTATAAATAAATTATCTTTTTCCTTAGCCTAATTCCTATTTAATATAATAGGATAAGATAACTAAAAACCATACTTATAATAAATCCTTTCTAAATATTATTACTTATTTTTATTAATAAATAAAGAATTATTATTACCTTTTTTATCTTATAATTTTACTAACGTAACTAAAATTAAAATAAATTTAGCCTTAAGTTATTTAACTAAAGGCAAAATTTATTTTTAATATATAATAATATAGGTATTATAAATCCTTTTTTTAATAATATTTTTAATAAGTTTTCAAAATATTATATTTTTATTAAATAGAAATTTTATTATTATATTATTATAATTTTTAAGCTATACCATATTAATTTTAAATATTTAAGTTACCTTTAAATAAGAAATAAATTTTATATTAAAACTAGCTTTAACATAAAATACTAGCTTATTAAACTTATATTTTAAAATAATATCTTAAATAAGCTAATCTTATAAAAAGTAAAAAATATTTTTTATTATATAAGGGATAAAAATATTAATAACCTTTAAAATATAATTATTAAATTAATTTTTAAATTAAGCCTTAATTAAACTTATATTATATAAGTTTAATTATTAATATTAATATAGCCTTAACGCCTTTTTTATTAATATAATATTAATAAGAATATATATTAATTTATAGCTTAATTATTATATTATCCTATATATAATATAAAGATTTTACCACTTATTATTTAATATTTATCCTTTTTATTTCCTTATAATTAAATAATATATTATTAATAATAATATTAATATTAGCTAATAAAATACTATTAGGTATAAATAATAATATATATTTAACTTTATTATCTTTGATAAAGTTAATAAAAAACTATATATATTAAAACTTATTTTAGCTTATATGATAAATAATGCTTACGTTATAATATATAATAGGAAAAAGCTAAGGAAAAGGTTATAAAAACCCTTAAGGATAAGTTAAAAATCCTTAAAAATATTACAAGTTATTTATATTATTATATTCTTTCTTTTATTTATTTATAATAATTATATAAAAAGGTAAATGGTAAAAAGAGTAAATAATATAATTTATTTTATTATTAAATTAAATAATTCTTTTATAAAATAAATTATTTTTAACTTTATATATATTAAGTAATACCTATTTATTATCTTCCTTATATATATTATAATAAACTATCCTTAAGTAATTAAAAAGGTAAATAATAAAGAATAAAAGTAAATTTAGTTTAAATAATACTAATTAAAAATTTAAATTAAACGATAGTAAAAAAAATAACTTTATATTAAAAGTTTTAAAATTAGCCTTATATTAATTAAAAACTAATAAAATAAATATTAAATCTTATAAAATAAGATTTTAATTTTTTTTATTCCTTTTTAAAATTAATATTATATATATAATAGTAAATAAATATTATTAAGCATACCCTTGGCAATTTTATTAAATATAATTGTTAATTAATTTGTCGCTTTTACCTTATTACATAATGTTTTATAAAGCTAATGTTATTAGTTATTTATATTTTAATAAAAAATATATGTAATTAATATAGGAATAAATAGCTAACAAATTTAATTAAATTTAATAACGCCTTATATAAAAAGTTAGTTAATATTAAAAAGTGTGCTTAAAAGATTAAATTTTACTAATTTAAATTAAGTTAACTAATAAAAAAATTATATACCATATTAAAATAGTTTTAATAAAACCTTTATTATATAGCTTATTACTTAAAAAGATTAAATATTAAAATTAAGAAAAAGCTATTAAAATTAGTGGATATATATATAATAAAATTTATTTTAAAATATTATTAAGTTAAAAAAGCTAATATACATAATTATTATTATTAAAATAACCATTAAAGTATAATATAAACTAATTAAATCATATAGTAAATCTTTATAATAAGTTTATAAAAAAAGTAAATTATTATGTTAAATTCGCCTACTTTTTTTAATTATAACGGCAAATTTTGCCTTAGCTATAATTAAGGAAATTATAATATACGTTAATAATATTATCCTCCTTACTCCAATTAAAAAGGCTTTAATATATGCCAAAGTAAATATCTTTTTAATAATATTAAACAATTTTTTTAATCATATGTAAATCTACCTTTTCTATTATAAATTTAAGTTTTTTATTTAAATGTTAAAATCCTTTAAATGGGAATATTTAAATAACTTATTAAGCAATAAACTTTTTATTATAATAAATATGTTTTAAAATTTTTTCACTTTTAATATTAGTTTTAAAATATCTCATAAAAAGGAAATAGTTTTAAATAATAACTTCGTTAATAAAGAAAATATATTTACCTTTTAATAATAAATAAAAATAATATTTTATATATTTTTCCTTTAACTTAAAGCACCCCTTAAAGATTTTAAATAAGATATTTTAAAAGATTAAAAACAATTGTTTTACCCAAGTTTTTAAAAAGTAAATGGTTAACTAAGTTTTTTAAAAAAAAAAAACTTAATTTATTTAAACTTTTAATAAAGTTTAAAAATAATTATAATTACTTTGTTATAATTGGGAAATATGTGAAAAGATTTTTAACTTAATTTAAAAAAGCCTTTAATTTTTTAAGGTATATATTTAAATAAGTAAATAAATTTATAAAGTAATAATAATAATATATCCTTAATAACCATTATAAACACCTTTATTTAATCTTATAAATCTTAAATTATATTATTAAGCTTAATTAAATTAAAGATTAAAATTAATAAGTTATTAAATAAAATATAGCTTTAATTAATCTTACTAAGGTTACTTCCTTTTTTTTTATTCTAAATAAGCAACGTTTTTTTATTTAAGAAAGTAAAGTTTAAGATTTTATTAGAAAAACTTTTTTAAAGAAAAGATTAAATAACTTAATAAGTTGTTTATATTAAAAAGAGCTAAAAGCATTAAAATAAGTGGCTAATATTATAAGGTTTAATTATAATATTTGTAAATTTTAAATTAGTTAATAATAATATTTTAACTATATAAAAAAAAACCTAGGTTAAAAATAACTTAAAATATATAAAAACTAGTTATTTATATAAGGTAAAAGCTTTTAATTATAATATATATGGTTTAATATTAAAGGTATTAGCTTATATCTTTATTTTTTATATAACTTCTAAATGGCTTTTTTTTACTTTTTAATAATAATCTTATTTATTAACTATAAATTATTAGTTAGGTTAATATATTATTAGTTTAAGCCGATTTTAAACCTTTTAAAGATTAAATCATATAATAATATTTTAATAATTAAATCTTATAAGTAAAAATCGTTTAAAAGCTTAGAAATAAATACAATTTTTACACCAATTAATAAATACTTTAATAATATTTAATAAAGTAAAAGTTATATTAAAAGGAGTAAAATATTAATACTATTAAGGCTAATATTTTTAAACTTTTTAAAATAGGAATATTATATTTTAATATTATTACATATTTAAGAAAGGAATAATTTAAAATTAATATTTTGTAATAATCTTTTAAACATAAGTTATAATAGTGGTAAATAAGTTATTACAAGTTAATTAATTATTCGGTTAAACTTATAAAATATATATAACATTTTATATATTATTAAAACATTTATAATAAGGAAATCCTTAAATAATTATATAATATATAAGGACTTAATATTAATATTTCCCTTATTATTTAAATCCGCTTTAAAAATAATATAATAAAAAGGATAATAAATCCAATTAAAAGAATATACACTTAGGTTTAACTATACCGCTTTTTTAAGTAATATAATAAAGTAATAAGCTTTCTTAAAAATTTAAGTTAAAACTAAATTTATAAATTAATTTAAAAATATTTAAAACTAAATATTATAAAAAATATAACTTATAAGAAATACCATTAATAATACTTATAAGTTATATAATAATGTAAAAAAAAGAAGTAATTTAAATAAAACTTATAAAATATAATCTTTTTAATTTTTAATTTAAACTTTATATAATTTATAAATAAATATTAAAAGCTTTACTTTATTAGTTTTAAAATTTACGCTAACATTAACATATATTCCTATAAAATATTATGGATTAATATTAGCTAATTTAACTCTTTACTTATTAATATATTAAATTAATATTTTTTTATTATTATTAAATTAAACTTCCAACCATTTTAAACTTAAATAAACCATAAAGTTAAAACGCCTTTTATAACTTAGGTATAGTTTTATTTAGTTAATTTTAATAAGTTAAAGATAGTTATAATTAATTTAAATAATATAATGATTAAATGATGTTAAGGTAATTATATTACAAAGTCTTATAAATAAAAAACTAATAAAGAAAATAAAAAGATTAAACAATGGTAAATATAATTATTAAAAAGTATAATAAGGCATTAAATTATATATTATTTAAATTTGTTTAAAGGTATATAAATTATAGTAATTTAAATTTAAATTAATAGTTAATATAAGGTTATTTTAAAATTTTAGTTAAATAAGGCCTTTTTAATAAAGATAAAATCGTAGATTAAATAACGCTTTATATTATATATAATGGTATTATTAGGGAAAAATATATTTAATTTATAAAATAATAAAATAATTATTAAATTAAGTTTTAACTAAGTAAAAATTATATTATAATAAATTATATTTATTATATATAGTTAAATGTAAATAATACTAATATTTAAAATTATATTATAAATATTTGTAATAAGTTAAATGTTAAACTAATACAATTAATGTATAAGTTTAAGAAGCCTTTAATTAAGTATAACCTTAATAGCTTTTTAATATTAAATATATGTTAAATATATAATAAATAATTTATATAATATTTATTATAACTTATTAGTTATAATAACTTTAAGCTATATAAAAATAATTATATTAACTTAAACAATTATTTAAGGTAATATAAGGTTAAAAAAAAGGTTTAAAATTATCATTAAATAAAATATTTTATAATAAAGTTAAATAATATTATAAAAAGCTTAATTAACTTTAATATAATTTTAATTAAATATAATGGAATATAAATAAGTTAAATACCGCTTAAAAAGATATAAGGTTAAATAGAAATAAATATAAACCTTAATTTGAAATAAATATAAATAATACTTAAAGTAAATATATTTTAACCTAATAAGTAATTATTAATGTTTAAATCGTTAAACAGTTTTAATAATAATAATAAAGATTATTTTATATATTTATTAAAGTTAACTAATTATAAATACTTTTTATATATCCTTAACTATTAAAACTTATAAGGTTTAAAAAATGAATAAGTTATTTTTCTTTTTATTAATATTAAATATATAATGTTATAATAAGGCGTTTTATTACAAAACCACTTATAAGGTTTTTTTATTTTTAATAGGGTATAAGCCATTTTAAAGGCGTTTATATTATATGTATATAACATATTTAACCTTTTTAATTATAACTTTAAGATATTATCTAAAATAATAAATTTAATTTAACTAAAAAGTTATATTTAATAAAGCTTAAATGTATTTTTAGTTATATTTATATTAACATTAATATTTATTTATATTAATATATATATATTTAAATAAAACTTTTTCCTTTTTAGTAGGATTTTTTAGGACGAATTAATATGTTAATATATTTACTAATTTAATTAACATAATTAAACTTAAATATATTTAATCTTATCTTAAAAAAAAATTTATGTTATAATATTATATAACTTTTAAGTTAAAACTTAAAAAATATAACTTATTAATATTTTTATAAGATAAATGGGACAAACTTTAAGGTTAAATTTATAAGGAAAATTAATATAAAATTAATAAATATTTCCAACTTTTATATTAAATAATTTGCATTATAAATTAATTTAAAAAACTAACAAACCCTTAAAGATTTATAACGTAAGGAATTAAGCATTATAATATATATAAAAATCTTATAAATATATTTATTAATTTAAAATTAGCTTTTAATTTACTAAAAGCTAAGGTAATTAGGGAAAAGCTAAAATAATTATATTATTTTAATCTCCTAAAATTTTATATACTTTAATAAAGTTAGCTTTTAAGTTTATAATTTTTATTTTACCTAATTATATAAATATATTAATTAATTTATTAGGGTTAATTTAATATTAAATAAAAGCTTATTTTTAATTTTATATCTTTAATTAATTTGATTAAATTAATAAAAACTTCGAAAAGTAATTTATGTTATATAATAAATAGTTTAAAAAGCTTATTTAATTATACCTAATCATTTCACTTAATTTAATTTATTTAACATAAGTGATAATATTATAATAAGATTTTTATTTAAATATATATAATTTATATTTTTTTATTCTATTTATATTTTATAATAATTCTTTTATAATAGCTTAATTAGGTTTTATTTTAGCACTTATTAAAAAGCCTTATTTTAATTTAAAAGCTTAATTATAATAAGTTAATTTTTATAAGATTTATAGGTTATATTTATAAGAAAATATTTTATAAACTTTAGTTTTCCCTTATTTAATAATTTATAAAAATGTTTCGTAACGTTTTTTTTATATTCTTATTTTTTTAAAAGGAGAAAAAAAAGATTATTATATAAGCTAAGTTTTTTAAAAAAAATGGTAAAATCTAATGTTTACTAATAATAACCTATTTATTTAATAATAAATAAATAATATTATAAGTTATATAAGAATGTTTTATATAACTTTTAGTTTTATTAAGGGTAGAAGATATTTTATTTATAAAAAAAACATTATTTTTATATAATTTAAGAGGTATTAAGTTTAGCTTAATTTATATAATATTTATAAAAAAATTATATTTAAATATTTATATAATTATAAATAACAATGATATACTTTTATATTATTATTGCTTTAGTACTTAAAAAGATTAAGAAAAGTTAATAAGTAATTTTAAGTGTTATTTTTTTAGGAAGGGATAAATGGCTTTTATAAATAAGTTTTAATTATATTATTTTAAAGTTAATTTAATGGTATATTAAATTAACTAAGATTAAATTATATATATGATTAATTAAAATTAATTTAAATATAAGGTTAATTTAAACTAGGTTATATATATAATAAGTTAAGATTAAATTATATATATAATAAACTAGGTTATATGTAAAACGGGGAAGTTTAAAAATATTAAAGACTTTAAAAAATTTAAGATATTTAGGAATTTTAATGGTTTTAAAAGGTTTAGAATATTTAAGCTAGTTAGGTTAATAAAAACATTATTTATAAAACTTTTTTAAATTTTAAAGTTATTAAACCTATTAAGTTTATTAAATTTATTAAGGTTATTAAAGTTATGTTTATTAAAGTTATTAAGCTTATTAGGCTTATTAGGCTTATTAGGTTTATTAAAATTATTAAACTTATTAAATTAAATTTTTTAAGTCCTTTTTAAGCTATATAGCTTAAAAATATAAATAATATAAATATACCAAGTAAAAGTTTTAATAAAAAGTATATGAAATCATATTTATATAGGGAAAAAAATTAAAAATAAAGTAAGTTAATGTTTAAGTTATAAGGTTTATTTTATTAACCTTTTTAAACTTATATTTTAATTAATACCACTTATATTATTATAGTTGTAAAATAAAAATATATATATTTAAATATAATATTTAATTTTTTAATTTAAAGTTTTTTTTAATCTTTTTTATAATAATATATCTTATATATTTTATACTATTTAATAAAAGCAATTATAATTCTAAGCTATTTTGTTTTTTTTTTCATTAGTTAAGTAGTTATTTAAGCTACCTTTCTCATGGCTTTTTAAAGTTAATTAATTAAAAGAAAATATTTTTACTTTATCATAAGTTTTATTTATAACTTTATCATAATAGGTTTTATTATTATAAAAAAATAATATATTAATATAAGCTTTATATCGTTAAATTTGCTTTAATTAGTTTTTTTAAAGGATATATATTTTAATTAAATATATTTATTATTATTAAAGTTATTTACATTTTATTATAATGATTAGGGATTTATATGTAATTAATGGTAATAATTTATTACTTTTTAGGTTTAATAATGTGAATATATTTTAATAGTTTTAATAAAGTAACTTTAAGGAATTTTTCCTTTAATTTTTTAAAGTAAAATATTATATTATTAATCCTTAAAAACTTATAACTAACCTTTAATATTTAAGCTTTTTAATATAATTTATTATATTAAATAATTAAACCTTTAAGTTTCTAATCACTTTAAAAGTAATATTTAAAGCTAATTATAATAATTTAGCTTTAATATATTTTAAGGAATAAGTAAAGATAGTTATAAATATGCCCACTACCTTAGTATGTTTACTTATATTTATTATATATAATTAAAATAATAACTATATTTAACTAATATAAATAAATATATATCGGGCTAGTATAAGTATTTATTATTACTACCATTATAATAATACTTAATATAAGTATTATTAAAATAATTAAGTAAAATAATATAATATTAAAAAGGGTTTTATTTTGTTTTATAGTTAAAATAAGTATGTTTTAAGGGTAAAATAATTTTAACTATTACTATATAAGTAGTTAAGTTTATTAAAAATAATATTAATATTTAAGAAAGAAAAAGATTAAAAGGAAACATATATTAAAAGGAAAAATATTAAAAAGAATAATATTAAAAGGAATAATATATTAAAAGAAATAATGTATTAAAAAAAGTAATATATTAAAAGGAATGATATATTAAAAGGAGTAACATATTAAAAGGAATAACATATTAAAAGAAGTGATATATTAAGGAAAATATAAAAACTTATTTTTATAATTTGTAATAAATAACTAATATTATATTAATTAAAGCTTTTAATAATAGTGGCTTTAAAAGCTAATATTATTAAAAAAGATAGTTTATTTAAGCTTAAGTTATAAATATTATTAGTTATTTAATTAAGATAATTAGGGTTAAATAAGGTAATTATATATTTAAATTTTTAATTATAAAAGTAATGGCTTTGTTTATAAGTATTTTTTTTACTTTTATTAAAACCTAAGTTATATAATTAATTAAATTAATATTATATATTACCTTTAGCTAATTATCATTATTACTAATAAAGGATTTATAAATTAAAGGTATAAAAGGGGTTGAAAAATATTCCTTTTTATTTAGATTTTAATTAAAAGCTTTTATTTAATTTTAATTAAAGTTTAACCTTTCGTTAAAAACGCTAAGAGCTATTAAATTAAATTTTATTAAACTTGTAAGCTTATTTTGTTATTTAAAGATATTTATTTTTTGCTTTTAAAGGTAAGTTTTTTATATTAAACTAATCTTATATTAATTTAATCTTTTTAAGTATGTTCTTAAGGTGGGTATAATAAAGTTTATATGGTAAGGAAAATTTAATAATATATAATCTAATAAACTTAAAATTTTTAAAAAGGATATAATTAAATGCTTATTATTAATTAAAAAGAATAAGAATAAAAATAAAAAAAGGGGGTAAAGATAAGGATATTTAATAATATATTATAATTGTTAATTTGAATAAATTAAATACTTAGTTTCGCAGTTATTTAATAAAAATTACATTAACCTTAAATGGAATTTTTTTAATATTTATACTTATATAAGATATTTAATTTTATTATATAGGTGTTTTAAAATAATTTATTAATATATATAAATTTAATAAAAATTAATATAAAAACATAATTTAATATAATATAATTATAATAAGGATAGGTATTTGCTTATATAGCGTTAAAATAAAACCAATTAAACTTATTTTAAAACGTGATAAAATGATAAGCTTATATAAGTAATGCTTTAATTTTAAATATTAATATATTTAAAAGCAATGATTATATACTTATAAATATAAAATTTAATTAAAAGGTTAGTTTTATAAGTTAAATAATTATAAATTTTAAACAAAGTTAATAATTATAATAGTTATATTAAGATTTTATTTATTTATTAAAAATATATATATATATAATTTAAATATTTATATACGAATTTATAAAAAAGAGTAAAAAATAAGAGAAAAAAGGGTAAGAAGTAAGGATTTTATTTTATTTTTAAATAATTTATTAATAATTATTTTATATTTTATTTATTTAATAATATAAGTATTAGTATTATCGCAATTTTAAATCTTTTCTATTTTAAGTTTAAATTTTTTATATAAAAGTTAAAGTAAAAAGTATATTATATTTATAAGATTTATTTTTATAATTAATAATACCTTTAATAAATTACTTAAGTAATTAAATTTATAAAAATACCTAATCTTATTTAATCTATATTTTCATTCCTTAATGCTTTAAATACCTAGTTATTTTAGGTATAAAATTATAATATTATTAATTATAAAGAAAATAGGGAGCATTATAAAGGAATAAAGGATATTATATTTAAAAGTTGTTATTTAATAAATGGTAACTTATTAATAGGAAATTATATTTATTGTTAAAAAAGCGGTATTATTAGCTTAGTTACTCATTAAATTAATAATATTATTATAAAATATATTATCTTTTATAGCTTTAAATTAAGGCATATTTATTTAATAATCTTTATAAGTGGTAATACTTTATTAATTAATCATTAGATATATATTAAAGTAATTTATAATTATATATTATTAAATTACCTTTTTAACTAATAAAAGATATTACATATTTTATTTAACCTTACGTAAATACATGCTATTTTAATTATTTCTTTTAATAATATTTAAAATTAATTTAAGCTTATAAGCTTTATTTCTTAATATTAAAAAGGAAAGTTGTAAATATATTATTTTAAATATTTTATATATATTTCTTATTAAATACTTAAGTTTTATTAGGCTTTATCTCTTTAAGTAAAGATTTTTAATACTTAGGGTAATATTAATTAAATACATTTTTATAAGTAATTAAAAGGTAATATTATATATGATAATATCGCCTTAGTTATTAATATAATGGCCGTTATGAAAACCATTAAGCTCCTTTATTTATCATTTTATTAATTATTATTAAACTTTATTTAGATTTTAATATTTAAATATAATAATATTTATAGATTTTTTTATAAAGGAATTTTAAATAAGTAATTTTTAAATAAGTGGTTTTTAAGTAAGTGATTCTTAAGTAAGTAATTTTTAAATAAGTAATTTTTAAGTAAGTGGTTTTTAAGTAAGTATTACTTAAATAAATAATTTTTAAGTAAATATTTTAATATTAAGCTATAATGTTAAAATAAACTTAAATTATATAAATTAATTTTCTTTTATTTTATTTAATAAATATACTTTCCCTTTTTTATATTTAATAAAAATATATAAAAAGATTATAATAATAAAACATAACTTAATATTAAAGAATTAATGGATAATTATTTCATATATAATAAGATTAAGCTTTAAGGATTTATATAAAGTAGGAAATAAATTAACTTATTTTTTTTTATTATTAATAAATAATACTTAGGTAGGTTATAAACTTAAATGATTAAATCATTTAATAATATAAGTGATATTTTTAATAATAAAGGAAAATGTTAAATGGAAAAGGAAATTAATAAGTGATTATTATATATTTTTTAAGCAAAACCTTTAAAGCCTTATAAGCTAACCTTAACTTAAGATATAAGCTAATAAAATAATTACGTTATTTTTAATATATTATATAGCTTATATTATTTTTTATAGCTTTAATAATAGATATTTAAGTAAGTAGTAATTAAGCTTAATAATATTTTCAAATAATGATTTAAAATAAGTGGTTAATTTTATATAATAAGGCTTATTTTTTATTATTATACTTTTAATGATTTAGCTTTTAATTTTTTTATCTTTTTATTAATAAGTTTGTTTAAAAATTAAAGGGGTTGGTTTTTATTAAAGAGAAATTTATATTTAAAAATAAAGTTAATAAAGGTAATGCTTATATATTTAGTATATATATGCTTAATAAAATATTATAATTATTAATAATAGTATATTTTAAATGGTAATGATATTACTTAATAACTAATAAATAATTGCTTATAAAGTTTTAAGGAAAGTAATATAGGCGAAGTATTTTTTACTTAAGGTAAGGTATTAAATTGTAAAGAATTTTTTTAAAATAAGTGTTTAATATTTAAATTTTAAATTATATATTAATTGCTATAATTTTTATCTTTTTAAATTACTTTAATAGTTTTAGTTTTATTATTTTAAGTTTAAATTGTTTTATAAGTAAAGGAGAAGGGTTTAAACATTTTAAGAGCTTTTAATAATTTAGGAATAATCCTTAAATTAACTTTAATAAGGTTGGTAATAAAGGTTAATAATAAGTTTAATAATAATATAAATGGTGGAAGGTAAAATATTAAAACATTTTTATATTTAATTATGGCTACTTTTATTAGTTTCGTTTAATAAGTTATAGCTATTAACTTTAAAGGGCTTAGGTATTAAGGGTTAATATTTATAATGTTTAGGAAATATTAACATATTATAGTATAATTATTTAAATAATAATTAAGGTAGGCGTTTATATTATAATAAATATTTATAAGAATAAGTAAAAATATTTAATAATTTATAATAATATTTAACGTTATGTTTATCCTTAATATTATAATGGTAATAATTTACTTTTATAATAATAATACTTTATATTATTAAATTTAAAAGGCGATAAGTAATTGTTATTAATTATATATAAATTTATTATTATTATAAATAAATGTAAATAATTTTAATAATATATAATATATTTTATTAATATTTATATTCTTTAAAAAAACTAATTAAAACAATTTTAATAATATAAAAACTATTTTAATATATCTCTTTTTAAATATGAAAATTTGGTTAAAATGTATATAATAATTAAAGCTTTATATTAATGTAAGGCTTTTAACTTAATTATTATATATATATATATATATATGTATATATGTATAAAATGATTAAATTTAATTAATTAAATTAAATTAATTAAATTAAATTAATTAAATTATATTAACCAAATTAAATTAATTAAATTAGATTAATTAAATTATAATAGCTATTATAATAACTTTACTTTAAGGTTAAAATAGTGTATATTATGTAATATTTTTAAATATAATAGTAAATTTAAAGCTTTCTTTAAATTATATCTTAGCTAAATAGGGGTATTTTTTTAACTTATATATTATATATTATTAAAATTATTTACAATTATATATGGCTTTTTTTAAAAATAAAATAAAATAAAAATAAAATATTATATAATTAAAATATATTTTATAAACTTATTTTTATTAGCCTTATTATTTAACCTTATTATATTTAGCCTTATTTTTAAAAATCATTTTTGCCTTAAATATAAGTAGCTATATTACCTTTATTATTTATATAATATTTATAATCTTTATTTTTTAAACTTTATATTTATTTTTATTCTTATACCTTTTTTAATTTTTTATACTTTTAAGCGATAAAAACATAAAAGACAAATTTGCTATTAATTTACTATTTATATTAATATATCCTTTAAGTTATAACGATATAAACTTATAATAATTATTACTTCTATTATAATTAGGAGATTAAATTTATTATTTTAACTATTTATTAATTAATAACTTATTAAAATTAATATTAAAATTATAGTAAATATATATATTCTTAAAAAATATATTATAAAAGGTAGGTTTAAAAGTATTTATAAATAAAGTATTATAATTATTTTCTTTTAATAGTATATTAGTTATAACATTTTTATTACTAGGTTTATTATAAGTTTTAAATTGTGATTTAAGGAATATTTTCCTATAAAATCTTTTAATATTTTTAAAATTATTATTAAAACTATCTTAAATAAACTAAAGTTAAAAGTTAATATTATTTATATTTTTATTATTAAATATTAATATAATAATATCGTTAAAAAGAAACTAAGTAAAATAAGTAAATAAATATTAAATAAAAACCTTTAACATAAAAAAACATAAAAAATTATAATAAAAAATAACCATTTTAAGGTTTATATTTATTAATTTATTAAATAATTAAAGTATATAAGTAAATATTAAATAAAATTTATAAGCTTTATAACATATAAAAATATTAGGCTTTAAAACTATAGTTATATTATTATAATTAAAGAAATAATGAAACTTTATATTAAAAAATATTAAGTTAAAAATATCATTTAAAAGATTATTATATACTATATTAGTTAAGGCATATTTATATATATAATTAGTTATAAATCATTTCTTATATATTATAAAGATAATATAAATAAGATTAATTTTAATATAAGTTCTAATAATATAATAAAGCTTATTAAATATTATAATAATAAAAGGTTTATCTTAAATAAAAAGGCTACTTAGGTTATTACTTAAGTTATTACTTAGGTTATTACTTAAATTACTACTTAAATTATTGTTTAAAGGATTTTTAAGCTTATATTAATTGTTAATTTTAACCTTTTCGCTTTTTTTATTTTTATCTTTAATATTACCTTTAACCATATTTTCTTTTTAACCTTTTTCTTTAATTTAAACATTATTTTTACTTATATTTTTATTTATATTTATATTACCAATTTTATTATTATTTTTATCTTTATTATTATTATTATTTTTATCGTTATCGCTATTATTATCCTTATTATATTATAATAAAAACTATTAAAATAATAACATTATTACTAAAAATATTTATTAGTTAAAATTTAAAATAATAAAATATAATCTTATATATAAGATAATTAATAACATAAAAATTAATAAAATAATTTAATATAAGTATTTATTATTTTAATAGTTAAAAATATAAAAGAAATATTATTTTACTTATAAAATATTATCCTTAAAGATTATAATAAGCATTATTTAAGATAATTTTAATAAAAAAGCATTTATTTCTTTTTAAGCTAATTTCCTTTCTTTACTTTTAACTTATACATTCCCAACTATAATATAATAAGCATAATATATTATAATATAATTTATGCTATTATTATTAAAAATATAAAAGCTTAATAATGATTTAAAGCTAGGATAGTTTAAATAATATATATTAAAATATTAAAGAAATAACTTACACTTTTAATTAATAAAAAGTGGTATAAAAGTTATATAACGTTTTAATATTATTATAATTATTAATTATATAGTATAAAATAATTTAAAAAAAATATATAATTTAATATATATTTAAATAGTTATAAAAGAATTAATTAATGCTTTGTAAAATCCGATAATAAGGTTAATAATTAATGTTATTTAAAAGCCTTAAAATATAAATCATTTAAATTTAATTTATTAATTAAACTATTGCTTATAAAATGAAAATAACCTTTAATATAACCTTATAATATAATAAATTTAACTTATAAGCGTAGGAATAATTTAATTAAATATTTATTAATTATAATATTATAATTATTTTATTAATAATTAGCTTTAATAATTAAAATAAAAGTAGGCTTTTTATATATATAATATTATATAATATTTATAAAATACTTAATAAATATTATAAATAATTAAAGGAATAATAATATTATAAGTTATATATAGCTTAAAAATACTTATTTAAGTATTTAAATTAATAAGTAAGTATAATAGTTTTAAAACTGAAATAATTTTAATTTAATGTTAGCAATTAAATATATATTAAATAAACTTATTTTTTTATTATTTTATAAATATATTTAAAAAAATATATATAATTTTTTTATTATTTTATATTTAATCCTTAAGTTAAACAAAACGCCTTTATTAAAATATTATTTATAATTTTATTAATCCTTTAAAAATAATTATTATATTTATTATAATAAACTTAGTAAAGTGTTAAATAAAATTATTTATTAAAATAAAAAGATTTAATTTTTATATTAAAAATATTATTAAGTTTATTTATGTTATTTTAGCTTTTTTTACTATTAATTATTATTTTTATTTATAAATTAATTAAACTTATTAAATATATTAAATATATTATTTTAAAAAACCTTTTTTAAACTTAACTTTTTTAATTATATTAAGTTTTATAATTAATAAAAAATTAAATTAAAGATAACTTTATTATAAAATAATATTAATTTTATTTTAATTAACCTTTATAATAATTTATCATTTAAAATTATTATAAAACTAAGGTTTAATAAAAGCTTTAGCCTTTTAATATTAAAGGTTGTTAAAATGTATTTACCGAGGTTTAGCCGGATTGGTCAGTGCGCTACAAGGCTATTTAATAGCCTTGTGGCACACACACTAATCCACACACCAATTTAACAATAACAACAACACACTTGGGAATAGCCTCACTTTTGATCGTACTGCAGTACAGGACTGTATTGATGATATCAATACACCTTGTCCATCCTACACTGATCAGTGATTGACAGGACAACCTAGTCAATCGATTTGATTGACAGGACAATGCGACGTCAATCACAGACAGCTAGGAAGGATCTGACAGGCATTTTTTAAATGCCTGAACGATTCGGATAAGAAGAGGCAGTAATCCTGTACCACCTTCAGAATCTCGTGGCTCAACAGTGAGTCAACAGCTTCCTGATGACCCAGGACTTATTGTGCTACCTTAAAGATATTCGTGGCTCGTCAGTGAGCCAACAGTATCTGCGTCCATCACGCACGAGGAATCTTATTATCGCATCTATCAACACTCGTGACTCGCCAGTGAGTCAACAGCGTTGATCTAGCTACGAGAAATAGCTTCTTCAACCTCTACGAACCTCTATCGCAGAAGATATCAACACTCGTGGCTCAACAGTGAGTCAACAGCGTAATCTCTTCGAGAAAAAGATTCGATTCGATACACCCACCTATCAACACACCTTATACCCGATAACACCTCACGATCGATCAAGCCTGCTGTACCAAAACAGCCAGTCGAACAAACACACCTAAGAGCCGACCCTTTGATTAGGCCCGTTGGCTATCCAGTCTATCGAACCACCCTGTCGATAACCTCTGACGCGATCTGACAGCTTCTATCGCGATCCGACACCCTAACCACCTTATTTTCGACACTCCTATCGCGACAACACCTCTCGCGATCGAGTCTGCTGTTGCTAGGCAACCATACACCCTGTACACCTACCTGTCTCTCAATACACCTGTCTCTCGATACACCTGTCTCTCGATACACCTGTCTCTCGATACACCTGTCTCTCGATACACCTGTTACCATGGCAGCAAAGACCTGGAGCCACGTCTTTAAGACCTACGTCAACAAGACCTACTTAGCTATCGATCTCAACGCTTCAGATGTGGCGGCAGTTACTAAAGAGTAGGTTAATATGTTTGTTGCTGAGAGTTTTTTATTTTTTAAAAACTGAAACTATAAAGACGAGAAGTTTTGGTGGAACTTTAAAGGATTTTTCGAAGGCTAAATAATAGTATATTTTGCGAGAATGTCTTTATATTTTCGTATAATTGTTACTAATTACTTATACTACTACGGGGTATATAGTAAAATTAGTAATAATAAGTTTAGCTATAATAGGTTTAAAAGATTAGTAACGATAGTTAATGCTATAAAATTTATTTTATTCTTAGTTAAAAAAGTTAATAAAGTTACCTTATATATACCTTATAGCTTTATTAATATTAAATTTAACATTCGTTATAGGGAAAATTTAAAAATAAGGTTTAAAAAAATGTTAAAATTAAAGATTAATATAGTTATAACGTTACTCTTATTAATATAAAAGCTAATAATTTAAAAATTAATTAATTAATTAATTATAGCTTTTAATATAATTACTAATATAATTATTAATACTTTTATTTAATACTTAATATAAAGCTTACATATATTAAAGCTTTGCTTTAAAGCTTTGTTATAAAGCTTTACTAAGGCTTTATTATACGAGCTTAAGCCACTAATTAACCAATTAAAAAAGAGAAAAACTATTAGTAATCGATTACTTTAATTACTTTAAATTAATGTTAATTTAACTACGACGATACGGTTAAATTAAATAGCTATTAACAGTTATAAATTAACTATAAATCGATACGACAACGAAATACGAAAGGATATAAGTTAATAATAATAAAAACGTTTAATTAAAAGGACTTAATATAATTGTAATTAGCTATTAAAAAAAATATAGGAGAAAATATAGGAGGAAATATAAGAAAAGAGAAAATTTACTAATGTTAAAATATATTTACTAAGGTTTAACCGAATTAGTTAATACGCTATAAGGTTATTTAATAGCCTTATAGCATATATATTAATCCATATATTAATTTAATAATAATAATAATACACTTAAAAATAGCTTTACTTTTAATCGTATTATAATATAAAACCTTGTATTAATAATATTAATATACCTTATTTATCTTATAAAGGTTATTTTTTTATATTATCCTTTAATATTTTATAATATTTTAATAAATAATTATTATATAATTTTAATATTAAATAAATTATTAATATTATCATATATATTATTTCGTATATATAATTAAATATAATTTAAGTTAAGTTTTTTAGTGGTAAATCTTTAATTTTCCTTTAAAAATTTTACTAAGGAATATAATGTATTCCTTAATCCTAAAGGTTTTTTTTTTCATTTATTAAACCTATATTTCCTTAGCTTTTATAATTTTTAATTTAGCAATTTTATTATTTAATATATTAATATTAATTAAAACTTAACTTATATTTTTCACTTAGTAATATAATTATTTATTAGCAAAAAATATTTTATTAAAAAAGTAATTATTTTTAAAATTAATTAAAGAAATTAAAATATATTATTATTATAATTAAAAATATTAATTAGTTATTTATTAAATTATTTTAATCTTTTATTAACTATTAAATTATAATATACTTATAACTTATTATTTACTTATAATTTATTAAATAAGGAAGATATATATTATATTATTATGTTAAAATACCTTAATAATTTTTATTATTACCATTAATTTATAAAACAATTTATATCTTAAAATAATCTTATTAAGTATAAAGCATGTTTTTAAATTTATTATAACTTATAAAATAAACTAGCTTATTTATATAAGTTAAATATTAACCATTAAAATCTTTTACTTAAAAACCTATTTTTAATATAAAACTATATATTTAAATATAATTAAATAAAAGATATAATTAATAATTATAAGAAATTTATAATAAAACATATAAATAATACTTAAAACATTATACCTTTTTAATTTATTCCTTTTAAGGTTATAAATAAATAGTTATACAATTCTAAAACTATTAATATATATAAAATAACATATTCGTTAATATATATTATTAAATAATCCTTAAATATTAATAAAAACCTACCTACTAACCATATTCGTTATAAGGTTATAATAATATACTTAATTAATATATAGAATAAAAGGATAATTAATAATTTTAAATATAATTGTTTTTATAATAAAATAGCTTTTAATCTTTATAATAAACCTAATATAAAAACTATTTTAAATTACCTACTTTAAAGTTATTATAACCTAATAATTTAAAGGAAGTTTAAAAGGTTTTATATTAAATAAAACTTTAAATTAATTACTACTTATTTATTAAAATTATAAACTTATTATAATATTTAAATATAATATTTTTTTAAATTAACTTTAAAAGAAAATATATATATTAAAGTAAATTATTTAGTTTAAATATATATTTTTAATTTAATATAATTATTTATTTTTATTTTTTATTTACCCTAAATTCCCTTATATTTTTATATTTTAATAACCTATTTAAAACATTAAATTTTTAAAGTATTAATGGATAAATAAAATTATTATAAGATTAGTAATATAAATAATATTAATATCTTATTATATTTTAATAAAAGTAATATTTTTATGCTTATAAAATTCCTTATTATTTAAATTATAATTAGAATTATAATTTTTTTTAAAGCTATATTAATCTTTTCTTATTTTTTACTTATAATAATATTTTTGCTCTTATAGAAATACTTATTATTTATATTAGGATTAGGCTTATTTATAAATTTATTATTATCACTTTTATTCCTAAAATTAGGTTAAACTTATTTCCTTTTTTTTAATAATCTTAAATCATTATTATTATAATTATTATTTATGTTATAATTAAGCTTTTTATAGCTAAAAATACTTATTACATTATATACTTACCGCCTTTTAAAATGGCTTATTATTAAAATATTATTTAATTTTATATTTAAATAATTTTACAAATATTAGTTATAATATTATATAATTTAAATAAGAAAATAAATAACTTAATTATATATATTTTAATCTAAGTTATATTATAATATAATATTTATATTTAAAGCTATTTAAGGTTAAAGTAAAAAGGCATTTAAAAAAAGCTTATATAATATATTTTTAACTACTTTTTTATAATAAGGCTTTTAAAACTTTTAAGGCTTTTATATAACATTTCCTTTAATAGTTTTAAGCCTTATAAAAATACCAAATAAATATTATATAACCTTTCCTTAAAATCTTTTAACTTTAATTTTAAATAACTTTAATTATAACTATTATATTAAGATATAATTTAAATCAAATAATATATATTTAAATTATTTATTTTCCTATTTAAATTATATAATATTATAATTAATATTTATTAAATTATTTAGGTATAAAGTTAAAGTTTTACTTTTTAAATTTTACTTATAACTTAATAAACTTTTTAATATTATATAACCTATTTAATATTACTTTTTAATAAGTTAAATATTATAAATCCTAATATATAAGTTATAAAAGAAGCTTTATATTAATAAGGAAATAAGGATTTAATAAATAAAATATAAGATGTTTATAATATTTTTAAAATTGCCAAACATAGCTATAAATATAACCTTATTATTTTAAAATATTTTAAATATAATTATAAATATAACCTTATTATTTTAAAAAGCCTTACCTTAACTATTATAATTATTTTTAATAGTTATATTATTTTTATTAATTTAAATACTTTTACTATTCTAACTTATTTAACTACTTTTATTATTATTAAAAAAGATGGCTAATTTTATTATATTTTATTTAGTTAAGCCATTAAAATAAATAAACAATATATTTATTAGCTTATAAATAATTTTTAAATCGTTTAAATATTAAAAGTACTTTAATAAACAACCATGTAACTCCTTAGCTACTTTAAAATTTAATTTATTAAGATTTTTAAAGATTTTTTATAATTTTTTTTTAGCTTATTAATAAATAATTTACTTTAATAATTATTTATTTTTTTATTATTAAAAACTAAATATACATTATAATAATTTTAGAAATAATTAATTATTAATTAGTTTTTACTATTACTATTATATTAGTTATTATTTATTCCCTTATTTTAATCTTAAAGATATAAAATATTATTATTATTATCTTTATAATGTTTATTATTATTCTTATTATCATTTATCCTAAATATACTATTATAATTTAAGTATAAGTTAAAAAATCTAATTCTACCTAATTTTTATAAATTAATATTTATTCTATTTTTATTATTAAAATATAAAACATAATTACTTTTTTTATTACTTAATTTCTCTATTATAAATATATATATAATATAAAATATAAATTATATAAATTAAATAAAAAAATATTTATAAGGAATTTAATTAGCTTTATTTTATTAAAGATTATAATATAACGATATTAATTTTTATAAAAGTTTATATATTTACTTATATATAAATATTTATATATATATAAATATCTTAATTATCCTATCTCTATTAAGCTTTAGGAATAAAATAAATATACTTTGGTTAAAAGTTTTATAAATATCTTTATATAATCCTTATATATTTTTTATTAAATTAACTTTAAGTTTAATATTTTTATAATATATTATTATTTAATTTTTATTAAATCATATCTAATATATATTAGGAATTATATAGGCTATTTTTATTTAATTTTAAAATCTATTTAAATAATATATGCCTCTATTTTTAAGCCTATATGGTTAATCTTTAAAAAAGTTTGCCCATAGCTTTAATAATTAATTATAAGGATAATATTAATTCTTAAAATTTAAAGTAATAACGTATTTATATTTTTTATAAATTATTAATAATAAGTATTATTAGAAAAAAAATATAAGATAACAAAATATGGTAATTTATAATAAATGTTTTTATAAGGCTTAGATATATAAAAGAATATTATTAAAGTATTTTTTTTATAATATTATTCTTTAATTTATTAATAATATTTATTCCTTTATTTAAATTTTTAAATTTAAATAGGAATGGATGTGTTTAGGTTGTTATAATATTTAAAAGATTATTTTGTTAATTATAAAATATGTTTAGAGAATTATTTTTTTAATTATAAAATATATTTAAAGAATTATTTTTTTAAATATAAAATATGCTTAAAAGATTATTCTCTTAAATATAAAATAATTTATGTTAAAATAATTTAAATTAAAAAGGGTTATTATTTTATAATATTTTAGGTTAGGGGGGGTTATTATTTTATAATGCTTTAACTTAGCTATTATTTTAACAATTTTTAGTTATAATATAATATATATAATAAATTAAGTTATAAAAGATATTATTATTACTTACGAATATAAATTTTAATAAAGGGCTATATTTTTTAAAATTAAAATAATAAATGTTTAAAAAATTAAGGCTATATTTATCTTTGTTATTTAAATTTAGAAGAAATAATATAACTATTAATCTTTAATTTTTATTAAGATTTTTAATATTATTTAAAAATATTATATTAAATAGAAATTATAAAGGATTAATAATTAAAGTTATAATATATTAAAATATTATATATGTTATATTAGTAATAATTAAAATTAAAGAACTTAATAAGGAAAAAAGATATATATTTTAAAAGATATATATAATTTAATAAATGATTAGGAAAATAGAAAAGGGGATAAAATATTTAATAAAGATTTTCTTTTATAAAATTATATAAGTATAATAAGATAAAATGAGATTATTAATATTATAAGTAAGGCTTTTCTTTTAATTTGGTTTGCTTTTTTTTAGCTTTATATAAATATTTATATAAATATTATTTAAAAATTAATTTTGGGTTTTTAATAAAAGGTATATAAGATTCTTATAATTTATACTTAGGATTATATATATTTTAATATATAAGTATATTACTTTTTAAATAATATATATAAAATTAATATAAAATATTTAATAATATATTATTATATTTTAAATTTAAAACTTTATTTATTATAAATAGTTTTTTTATCTTTATAATTAATTTAGCTATTTTTTATTTAATATTATATTTAATTTTACATTTAAAAATATTTAAAATAAAATTATAGCCTTTATTAAAATTTATTCAATTTTTTATTAGTAATATATGCAAATAATTAAAGTAATTAATTAATATTTATTACCTAAGTTATTTAAAAAAAAATTTATTCCTTTCTCTTTAAGTAATTAATAAGGATAAATTATATTATAATATTTTATATTATATTTATTATATTATAACTAAGAATATTTAAATTAATAATAAAAGATTAAATATAAGTAAATTAAAATATTTATTTTTTTTTAAATTTTTTAAAGTATTTTATCTATGTTTTAAACCTATTAAAAATTACCTTATTCTTATTAAATAGTACTTTTTTTATCATTTTAAATATTCTTAAAGTTAAAATTTTAATCCTTTTTTAATTTTAATATTAATTTTATTTAAACATATTATATTTTATTATATCCCATTTTAATTATTAAGTTTTTTTAAAAATTTTATTTAAGCCTTAATAAAATATAATATTTTACCACTTTCCTTATCCCCTTATTATAAAACCTTTTATATATAATGTATAATAAATGTTTTATTATATTATTAGAAATTTAAATATATTTAAAGAAGCTTATATAATATTTAAAATAACTTAATAATAGCTTAAATTTAATAATATATATAAATTTATTAAAGATAAGAAAAATATTACTATTTATAATTTAATTAATAATAAGGTTTATTTTTAATTTAATATTTATAAACTTTTTAATAATAATATTTTTATCTTTTTATTAAAGCTTAATAAAAAAGATAATAAATTTTATTTAATTAATTATATATTAATTCTTTTATTAAAGTTAAAAGATTTTAATATAAAGATTATTAAGTTATATTATAATATATGTTGCTTATATATATTTTAAAGCCTTCGAGAATTTTTCTTTACCTATTTTACCTAGGTATTATTTATAAATTTAATTATTTAAATTTTTACTAATAAAATTAATAAAGATATTAAATATTTTATAAGCATTTTAAAAGTTATTAATGGAAAATAAATAGGGGTTAATAAATAAATGGTAATAAAAAACCTGTTATAGTTACTATTTAAAGTGATTAGTAGTTATAAATAAACTAAATAGAAAGGAAAGAAATATTTTTATAATAAAATTAAAGGAAAGGATTTTAAAGTATTAAGTTTAAATATTTATGATAATATTATAGTTTATTTTATATGCGATAATAAGATAATTTTAACTAGTAATTTTAATAACATTAAGTTTAATAATTATAAGTTTAGTTATATATTAGAACGATTTAAGTCCTTAGAATCATTTAAGTTTTTAAAATTATTTAAGTTTTTATAATTATTTAATAGTTATTATTTAAAGGGTTTAAATTTATTTAATAAAAAGTTTTAAATATTTTATAGTAATAATAAAAAATAAGGTTTACATATTAAATATATTTTTATATTTAATCTATAAACTCTTAGCCATAATAATACTAATTATAATAATATTAATTACAATGGTAATAATATTTTATAAAAGGTATCCTTCTTTATTAATATCACATAAAGGTTTACTTATAAAAGTAAAAGTATTTTGTTAAAAATATTATTTTTTATTAATAAAATTATTAATTAAAATAGTGATTTAAATAAAAAGTAAGGCTTTTTTAAAGCTTTATATAAGATATTTTTTAAACGTGTTTTAAATTTTACCTTTAATATAAAAGGCTATTATTAATCTTTTATATAATTATTAAAGATAATAATAAGTTAAGCTTATATAATTAATATATTTATTTATTTAATATTTATAAATAATTTATATAAGTAATAATAGTTAAATATAATATGGTTTAATTAGGTTAACTTATTATTTAATATAAGGGAAATTTACTTTATAAATTTAGGATTAATAAATAAATATATATATAAAAAAGATATAATATTAATCTTAATATTTAAAAATAATAATATATATGTAATTTAGGTTAAAGGACTTTATATAATATAATAAGGCTTTTTAGTTATTACTTACTTTTTTAGTTAATTTTAACACTTAATAAAGGATATATTAAAATAAAACTTATATTATTAAAATTGCCTTAATTAACTTTTTTAAAGGATATAAAATTTAAATATATATATAATATACTTTAAAAGTTATTAGTAATTATATATAGCTTTTTAAGAAGAACTTATAGTGATATATAATTAGTAGTAATTTTTTATTACTTTTTAAAAAGTAGGTATTTTATAAGCGTTATAATAACTTAAGTTTAAAAGAGGTTTTAAATTTTAAGTTTTAAATCATATATTATAATTTAAACATTATAATAAGTTATTAAATAATTTTAAGTAAATAATAATAACTATTAATAATATATATAAAAAAGTGATATTATTATTACTTTATTTAAAATATTAATATTATCTTATATAATTTATATAATTTATATAATATAATATATATTTTACTTATTTAATTTATATATTTTATTAATATAATTTAATTAGTTTTAAAATTATATTTTAAGACTTTTGGATTAATAATTATATTAATTTTAATTATTATATTATTATTACTTTAAATATTATTTAAAAATATCCTTAAAAAATTAAGTATAAAGCTTATTATTTCGTTAAATAGGGGAGGTATTTTAAGTTAAAACGTAAAATATAATAAAGGATAAAATAAAAGGCAATTTTTTTTAACAAATAGCTATAATCCTTAGCCTTTAAATTAACATTATAGTTACTATTAGTATTTATTTACCTTTTCTTTACTTTTATAATAACGAAATCCCATTAACTATTTAAAGGCTTATTTAAATCCTTATTAATATTTTATTTATAATAATCCTTTATACTTAAACATAAATACTTTTTAAAGATAAAGGCTTAAGTAATAAACATATAATATAATATTTAATTTATTAAGGTTATATATATAATTTAAGAAATTAATTTAATATTATTATATATATTTTTATAAATAATAATAGCTATTAAATCTATTTTTATAATATTAATAAATTATATAATAAAACTTTTTAAAATAGTTTAAATAAAATGGATAAATAAATATTTAAGGGAAATATTATATAATTAATATAATAGGTAATTATAATATAACTTATTTAATTTATTTTTAATTTCATTTATTAAATAAAGTAAATAAAATATTAAAATATAATGATTATTATATAGCTTAAGTAGGAATAAAAACGCCTTAAAATCTTATACCTAATATATATTAGCATAAAGAAATATAAAATTATTAATATTATTTATTTTTTTAAATTTATTTAATAATATAAGATATGGATTTATATTATTTTTAGTAAATTAAAGTTTTTTAACCTTTAAAATAATATATGCCTTTTTTATATTATTTAAAGCTAATATTATATAATAATATTTATTATATATAATAATTACTTTATAGCTTTTTATTTATATAGATTTATATATAAGGATTAAAGTAATATTAAGATTTTACTAGGATAAGGGAAGGTTATTATAAGGGAAAAACTAATAATAAAAGTTTAATATAATAGGATATGAAATTATAAAATATAATCTTTAAAAATATTTTAATAATAAAGATATAATTTTTCGTTACTTATATAAAGGATATAATAAATTATAAAAGTAATATATATTTATAAATAAAATATTATTTATTAAATATTTAAAATAATTATTAGGCATAGGAATTAATAAAAAGTAAAGTTAATTTATTTCTTTTTTAATTTAAATATTATTAATTAAGAAATAGTATATATAATATATTAAATTATAATTAATACCTTTATTATTAATAGTAAAGAATTTTATTAATAATTTGTGATTTATTAAATAATATAAATATTAAATTTTAATAAGGGAAAGTATTAGAAATTAGGATATAATACCTATTATATAAGCTAAGAAAAGATATAATATTATCGCAATTATATATTCTTTAAACTTTATATTTAATAAATATTTATAATAATTTTATTAAATTAAATTTTTAAAAGAATAATAAGATTTAATATTAATATAATAATTAAAATTATTGTCACAATTAGCTATTAAAATAATAAAATATACCTATATAAAGCAAAATAACTTAACTATTAATTTAATCAAATATAATTATATTAGCTATTATTTTTAATAATAAGGTTATAAAGCTTTTTAATTATAACCCACCTTTTTAACCAATTTTAATACTTAAAAAAAGGTATATTAAAATAAAACTTATATTATTAAAATTGCCTTAATTAGCTATTTTAAAGGATATAAAATTTAAATGTATATATAATATACTTTTAAAGTTATTTATAAATATATATAACTTTTTAAGAGAATTATATAATTGGTAATAATAACTTATTACTTTTTAAATATAATAATATAAAATATTAAATTAAAAGTAGGAATGATTTCTAATCTATATATATATAATTATCATTCCTTATAATCATTTATTATCCCTTTAAAAAAATCTTTTTAAATTTATTATATATATTTTTTAAAGTATATTTTTTATTATATTATATTTTTTTAAGCTAATAGTTATTAAACTAGGGTATGTATAATAATTTTAATATGTTATAACTTTATTAAATAATATCTCATTACTTTTATTAAATTAAATCGAATTATTCTATTTATATTATTAAAATATTCTTAAAATATAAAATATAATATCTTAATTACCTTTTTTAAATCTAAATTATCTTAATATTAATATTCTTAAATATTTACTTATTTATTACCCTAAACTTTTTAATTATAATATAATATTATCATTTATTTATATAACTTAAAATAAAAGTATTTATTATAATTTTATTTATTACTTATATTATATTATAGCTAAAAATTATTAAGTTAATAATAAGGTTAATATATTATAATAATAAATATAAAATAAATTATTAAATAATAATAATAATAATAATTTTTAACTTAAGCTTAAACTTAAACTAATATAATATAATAATATTAAATTAATTTATTATAAATTTTAAACTCGGTGAATAAATATTATATATAGCTTATATCCTTCCTATTTAACTAAGTAAGGAAGTTTCTTAAATACCTTTTAAGCTTATTTTTCAAATACTTTTTAAACTTACTTTATTATATAAGCTTAATAAAATAATCTCTTAAATAATTCCTTAAATATTATAATACCTTAAATATACCTATTCCTATTTACTTTTTAAATTTAAATAAGGTGGTAATAATCTTAAAATATAACTTTATAATATATTATAATTACTTATACTTTTATATATTTAAAATAGTTTTTTAAAAGCTTAAGATTAAATATAAATTAATATACTTTATTATATTATATTTTTTTTAATAATAATTATTAATTAATAACTAATCCTTTATATAAATACCTTATTATATTAAATTTTAAAAACTAGATTTTTCTTTATAATTAAGTATTAAAACTTTAAATAAACCTTTTATTATATTTAACTTTTATAGCTTTTAAAATAAAGCTATTCTTTTATTATTTAATAAAATCTTAAGCTTATATAAAAGAAATTTATTTAATTTTTAAAGTAATATTAATCTAATAAACTTAAAATTAAATAGTTAAAGTTTTTAAATAAGATATTTTTATTAAATTTAATTATAATAAAATAAAGCTATATAAAAATATTTATTTTACTTTTAATAAAAGTATAGTTATTTCATTTTTAATATATAACTTATTAAGTGGAAAAGTTATGTTTATTATATATATATAAAAAGATATAATAGCTAAGGCTTTTATAATTATATAAGAACTAATATTATTTTATTATAATTATAAATATATTAACTTTAATTAAGTTTTAGGGAAGCTTTTTTTTACTTAATTTATATGGTTTAAATTTTATTTAATATATATACTTATTTTTAAAAGAATTTTAAATAAAAAGGAAAATTATATTTTATATTTAATCACTTATAATAGATTTAATAAGGTAAAATCTAAATAATAAAAGCTTAATAATCTTAAATTTTTAAAGCCGCGTATAAGTTATAATATTACTTTTTTAATAAAAATAAATTATATAACTTAAAATATTAATATTTTAAATCTTTAAAATTATAATAAGGAAATAAATAATAATAACAAACCTAAGCTTATAAAAAATATTATTTATAATTTATTATAGTTTAAGATAAATTTTTATAATAAGAAATTTAATTATTTTTAATATAAATCATTAATAAATAGTTTAAAAAAAATATTTTTTAATATATTTGAAATTAATAATATAAATAAGGGATTATATAACCGCTTATTAAAATACTTTTATTATTTAAATAATTTAAATATCACTTATAAAATTAAATAAATAAAGGAAAGATTATTTTCCTTTTTTAATGATTTGGCTATAAAAGATAGGGGAAATTTAATAACTTTTTTTAGTAATAATAAAAGTAATTAAATAAGTAAGATTAATAAAGATAATAAAAGTAATAAAAGTAATAAGTTTAATAAGTTTAATATAAGTATTAATAATAATAAGGATAAAATAAATAAAGTTATTTAAAATGATAAAATTATATTTATAATTATATTTAATAAAATTAGAAATATTTTAAACATTATATATCTTTTTACCTAATATAACCTTATCGTATAAAATAATTTAATTAATATAAGGTTTTTTTTATAATTCTTATATTAAAGGTTTTATTAAAAGATATAATTATTTATTATTATCTTTTTTTTTCTTTTTTTTTCTTTTTTTATTCCTTTTTATTAATTAAGGTTATAAAGTTTAATAATTAGGATATATAATACTTATAATTAATATTTTAATATAATATAAGTATATAATTAATTATATTATTTTTATATTATAAATAAAATTATAAGTTACTTATATAATTATAATTAAGCCTTTAAGCCTAATATATTTAATATAATAATATTATAAACCATTTAAATATTTTATTTAAAGTATTTTAAAATAATAAATAAGTTTTAATTAAACATACCTACTTATTTATTAATTTAGATATTTTAAATAATTATTATTCATTAGGATAAAATTTTTTAATAAGATTAGGTTTTATAATAAATTTATATAAAAGTTTTATTATAAAAATAAACGTGAATATTAAAAAAAAAACCTATAAAAGATTAACCATATAAGCTATAAAACATTTTATAGCTTTACAAATATTTTAACTACTAATTAATTAATATTAAGTTTAGGATAAAAAAATGTTTTAAACGTTAACATTTTTATAAAGGAAAAGATAATATAAATAATATAATAAAGGGATACTTAAAGTACTAAGGTATTTTTATAAAAGTTAAAATTAAATTATAATTAATATAAAAAGATAAAATAAGGATACTTAAAAAATTATAACTTAATAATATATTATCTTCTTATATTTAAAAAGAAAAGGAAAAATTATTAAGGAAAATTATAGGAAGCTTTATTTTATTTTAAAGGGTTAAAGGCTAGTATATTATAAGCTAATAATCTACCTTTAACTTATAATTATTTGCTTTATTAACAATTAAATATTAATAAAAATCTATTTAATTTATTATTATATTATTTATATTCCTTTATTATTTTTTATATCTTTTTTATTAATATTTTATTTATTATAAGCTTTTAAAATAAAGGTTATATATATTTTAAGTAAAATAAATAATTAGCTTAATAAAAAGGATTTAATATTTAATTTTATTAATTAATCTTATAAATATATTATTAGGTTTAAAGTTAATTTAACTTAAATAATAATTTATATAAAGTTGATAAATAATAATACCTATATTATTTAGGTTTTTAAAGGTTATATTAGCACTTTAAAAGCTTTAGTTTAAAATGAAAATAAATTATATAAAAAAGAAAAATAATTAATAAATAAATATAATAAGAGTAAATACTTATATTTTTACTATTAATAACTTAAAGAATAGTAGAATATTATATATTAAGGTATGTTTTAATATGTATAAAAGTTTACTTACCGTAGCGGGAAACCTTATATAATAAGAATAATTCTAAACGTGGTATTATTGTTTTATATAGAATAATTCTCACCTTTGGAAGTACCGTTTCACATAAATTTGGTGGTGGGGTACTTACGAAGAATAAGTTT